>RXON01000083.1:0-101333 GCA_009667805.1 Leptobrachium leishanense | reverse complement strand
TGGAAAAGTATGTCTTTTTGCTGATGACACAAAGATTTGCAACAGGGTTGACGTTCCTGGAGGGATCAGCCAAATGACAAATGATTTAGGTAAACTAAAAAAATAGCCGGAGCTGTAGCAATTGAGTTTTAATGTGGATAAGTGCAAGATAATGCACCTGGGGCGTAAAAACCCAAGGGCTGAATATAGAATATTTGATACAGTCCTAACCTCAACATCTGAGGAAAGGGATTTAGGGGTTATTATTGCAGAGGATCTAAGGGTAAGCAGTCAATGTAATAGAGCAGCAGGAAATGCTAGCAGAATGATTGGTTGTGTAGGGAGAGGTATTAGCAGTAGGAAATGGGAAGTGCTCATGCCACTGTACAGAGCACTGGTGAGACCTCACTTGGAGTACTGTGTGCAGTACTGGAGACCGTATCTCCAGAAGGATATAGACATCTTAGAGAGAGTTCAGAGAAGGGCTACTAAAATGGTGTACGGCTTGAAGGACAAAAGTTACCAGGAAAGGCTTAATGATCTTAACATGTACAGCTTGGAAAAAAGACGAGACAGAGGAGATATGATAGAAACATTTAAATACATAAAGGGAATCCACAAGGTAGAGGGAGTATATTTAAACGTTAACAAAGTAGCAAAACAAGAGGACATAGTCTTAGATTAGAGGGGCAAAGGTTTAAAAGTAACATCAGGAAGCATTATTTTACTGAGAGGGTGGTGGATACATGGAACAGCCTTCCAGTTGAAGTGGTAGAGGCCAAAACAGTAATTGAATTTAAGCAGGCATGGGATAGGCATAAGGCTATCCTAAACAAAAGATAAATCCAGGTAAAGTATCCATGTAATTGGGCAGACTAGATGGGCCGAAAGGTTATCTGCCAACATTTTCTATGTTTCTATGGTTTACCCATATCCCACCGTGCTTGTTCCCATTGTGCCTCCAAGATCCCACTGTGCCTACCAAGATCCCACAGTGCTTATCAAGATCCCACCGTCTGCCTACCAAAATCCCACAGTGTGCCTTGAAACGAATGGAGGGTGGGTGCCAGTTTTCCTAATCAATAATGTTTGGCTCAGGCCAGATTATGTTTTTTCACATAGAAAACAGTCCAATTAATACAAAACTATTCAGTTTTGGGTGAGCCAAGTTGATTTTAATAGAGAATAAGTAGCTACTTATTCAAAATTTCCCATTGAAACGAATGGAGGGGGTGCCAGTTTGCTTAAACAATGTTCGCCTCAGGCTAGATTGAGCTTTTTCTAATAGAGAAGGGTCCCTATAATACAAAACGATTCAGATTGGGGTGAGCCAAGTTGATTTTCATAGAATCAGTAGCTACTTATTCAAATTTTCCTATGGAAACGAATGGAGGGTGGGTGCCAGTTTGTCTAATCAATAATGTTTGGCTCAGGCTAGATTATGTTTTTTTCAAATAGAAAACAGTCCAATTAATAGAAAACTATTCAGTTTGGGGTGAGCCAAGTTGATTTTCACAGAGAGAATCTGTAGTTACTTATTCAAATGTTCCCATTGAAACGTATGGAGGGGGGTGCCAGTTTGCTTAAATCAATAATGTTTAGCTCAGGCTAGATTGTGTTTTTGTTAAAATGAAGTATCCACTTTCCGCTCTGAGCTCCGATCAGTTCAGACACTGCAGAGACACCATGGCAGACTGGGAGACAGGAGACTCCTGAGATTAAGTTGTTCGGGAAGTGGAGCACAGATGATGTCCAGATAAACAATATCTCCCTGCAGGATTACATAGCTGTGAAAAGTACGCAAAGTTCCTGCAACACAGCAGCGGGAGTTATGCCGCCAAGAGCTTCCGCAAGGCTCAGTGTCCCATTGTGGAGTGTCTGACCAACTGTAACAAACTGTATAGCGTCACACTGAAGTAGCATTGTTTAGATTATAGAGAGCAGATTTTTCTGACAACCAGAGACAGTGAAAACAAAGCTATTCTCCCGAGCCAGGGAGTAGGCACACAGTCTAGAATCACACTTAAGCTTGATTGGTTTCGTGACCAAAGGACAACTTAGTATTGCGACATAATCATGACAGATCTTGGAATGAAATACAGTATACAAAATCGTAACAGTAGCAGGATTCTTGCATTCGTTCGTTTATAAAGATTTACCACGGCATATGAGTTGTGCAGACTACAGGGCAGTAATCTGAGAAAAAACATATTTTCGTAAGTCTTTCTGATCGTACAGATTTCAGATCACACGTAGTATATGCAGAGCTCACAGCATGATAGCCAAACCCACAGTAAGGTGCCTTGTGATTAGGTCTTAGGTTGGTACGGGCAGTTATCAGAGGCCGGAATCATAAGATTGTTCAAGGAGACGGGCAGGTCTCATACATGCATATACGAATCATAACATTGACTCGAACGAACAAACAGAAAGGGGAAAACCCAGAGAATCGTCAAGTAGCAAGCCGGGTCGAAATACGTAATCAAGGTCCTCAGACAGAAATGGGTCGTAACAAATCAGATACGTCTCAAATAGCAAACAGGCGATGCAGGAAATAAACTCCATGTCAGGACGACGAGGTAACTCCTTGCGCCCGGCTTTAAACCCAGCGGCTCCTCCTGACCACACCAGGCCCCGCCCCCTCAAACGCCGATCGGCCATCATGGAATGCAGGCACTTGACCAGCCAATGTCATGGATTTCCCACGGATATATATATAGAATGATCCCTGTACGCAGGGTTGCCCTAATCTTCCGATCCTTATACTGGTCGGGTTAATAGACTAAATAAGGAAACAGAAACAAGAATATATATATTGGAGTGGCCAAATCCAACAGTTAGTGCAGCAGCCGCCTATTGGGAACCGCCAGCATCTCATAAAGAAATCTGTTGTGTAAGTAAGAAAAAATAAAAGAAATATCCAAGTAATACAAAACTATTCAGTCTGGGGTGAGCAAAGGTGATTTTTTTTTATAAGAATGAGGTAGTCCAACTAATTGGCTACCTGTAACGGAGCTTCTAAAATAATTTAGAGTCCGGAACCGCTTGGGAAATAACCCAAATTAATAGACAAAGGACCTCCACCATAGAGGTTGTTGGTCAGGACATTGATTATTAAAACTTAAATCTTTAGTATTCAACACATAAACATATAACGTGAAAACTAAGAAAGTGTGTAACGCAGTGAAAAGGACAAAAAAGGTTTAAAAAAAGGGGTATAATTTTATATTAGGAAATGATGTTGGTCCTGTATTAACTCCAATAAGAAAGGAACTCCTATATTAACATATAGCATTCAATTCAAAAGAGCATTACTGGATACAGGATACCCTTTAAGATACTTTAGTAGAACTTTCCCTTATGTGGTTTAATACTACGATGTACGTTAGATTTCGACTGTTCTTATCATTTAGATAGCTCAAAGTGGAACGGGTTCCCTGATTTATTTTCAAAGTAGAGACGTTTAATTACCTTTCTACCCTTAATCAGATGATTATCATGTATTAGCATAAATTGCTTAGTCAGTTTAACCAGGTCTCACTTGCATTGTAGTACTGACTTATATGAATCTTTGACCACTATATTCTTAATGAATCTGGATATTCCAAGATTATATTGGTGATTCTTATAGAAGATACTCGCTCAGCCAAACAGGCTAATATTATGATAATGAGGTTTGCAATTAAACCACATTAGTATAATAATCTCATCAAAAGCTTATTAGGAACCTTTATTTTCTGTTTAATAAGATTGTCTTTCCACAATTAATGACCACAGTATTAAGTTCAGTCAAGTCTAGGTCATTCGCTTAATTGACCTGATCTGTCTCAATGCAGCTTAATACTGTAAAGTTCTTAACAGGTTACTGATCTTTAGCATTCCAAAATTAGTTGATAAAAAGTAATAATGATGGTTTCGCTTATTAACTGGTGCCGTACCGAAGTTGCACAGTCAAAACCGTATCAATATAATCATACGTCAAATTACAGATTAAGCCAATATGTTCAGTTGAATTTGACTCATCCTTCAAAGCTTTGCATCCATAGGTAAAAAATCGCGATGCACTTTAGATCACAGCATATAATTACCCAGCCGATAGAATAATTATTACGAGGATTTAATCAGGCAATATTGGTATCATTTAGCTTGGATTATATCTATAACGGTTGTAACTTCATAGTTCATTGGTTAAACAATGGTACATTCGGATCACAAACCGTGATCATAGGCTCGCATCTCTAATCATAAACCTCCAATGCTTGTTACTTGTTGTGCTTTCACCACGGTAGCTTATACTTTATCATAAGGCACACCTTTAAACCACTCAATTTTGGTTCATTAACCACAGAGGTGAAAAGGAAATGGTTCTTGATAGTTCATAAGCTCATTCACCATCGGTCTCAGTTGTTATAAATTCTCAATTTCAATTCGCATTAACCACAAAGGTGAAAAAACTAGCGGTTCTCAATATTGTGCTTTCACCACGGTAGCTTATACTTTATCGTAAGGCACACCCTTAAACAACTCAATTTCGGTTCATTAACCTCAGAGGTGAAAAGGAAACGGTTCTTGACAATTCATAAGCTCATTCACCAACAGTCTCAGTTGTTTTAAATTCTCAATTTCAATTCGCATTAACCACAAAGGTGAAAAAACTAGCGGTTCTTAATGGTTCATATGTACATCTTTTGTTACTAAGTCTCGAAAAAGATATTGTTTATCCGAGTATCAATAATCAACCAAAGATTCTTTTTGTATCAGGAAAATCGTTCGATCGTTCTTTAAATTCTTTACGATCTGAATATTAAATCACTCATACGTATCTCAAGGATTCATATTGTATCGAAAACAATCATTCGATCATCATTTCGTTTTGAATTCTTTGTATCAAAATATTCATTCCTTCATTAGCATCTTATATTAAGATTGAATTCATCCATTTAACATCCGACGCGCGTTTCACATACGTGCTCCTCAGGAATGCTAACTAAATTGGTATATCGGGGTTGCTTATAAAGACCTCCGTTGATTTTTTCTGTGTTATCACGTGACAAGGTTCTCCAATCAGGTTGTTTTCTAAACTCTAAGGATTTATTGGAGAATCATTGGTTAGCTTTGTACACGTGTTTATTTACGCCAATAGGATTTCTTTCTTTTTATTCTAAACAGTCTTATATCAGGACTTGACTTGTTTAGTGAGAAAATTATATTTATAATTCTCGCTTATTAATTCATTACATAGAGAGAGCTTTTCGGACTTCTTAGCATTTACTTGCTTGAATCGCAAGAAATCCTTGACTTTTCCAAAATATACTTTTATCAATCTCTATTATAAATTTTGGGCGTATTATGTTCTTTCTTGAATTTTGTAGATTATTGAAATCAATGAATATTCATTAAATTGAATCTTTCTTTCAAGTTTATTCATGAAAGTTTTTGTATTATTTTTGAAAACATTACAGAAATGGAGTATAGTTAAATTCTTCATTAAGACCATTGGGAAACTGTGTTTTGAGTACATAGATCCATCTAGACTCTTTTCTTCTAAGTATTATATCGAAGTCACCTCTTCTTGGTCCTATTGTAATCGCCTCTATTGCTTGGAAAGTTAAACACTTCGGATCACCATTGTGATTAGCCCAAACAAGTCGAGATATAGGGGTCTCGGTTATATTATTCACCGTATTTATGTGTTCTAAAATCCTCTTTTTGAACTGCTGATACGTTTTTCCTACATATTGTTTCTTGCAGACACAAGTAATTAAGTATATAACCTTCATAGTCCTGCAAGTAATTGTTTCTTTTATGGGATACCTTTTCTCTGTTATGGTACTTTTGAAGAATTCTGAATTATCTACAAACGGACACACTTTACAATGTCCACATCTTCGTATTCCTGGTTTCGATGTTAACCAATGTGTGGTGGACTCGTTTATTGAAAAATGACTATGGACTAAGATATCCTTTAGATTAGTAGATCTCCTTGCTGTAAATGATGCTGATTTAGATATTACTTTAGATATATTCTCATCTAACTGTAAGATCGGCCAATACTTTTGACATATGTTTTTAATTTCGTCCCATCCATTATCGAAGGTTGCAATGAATCTTATTTGTTTTTCTTGCATTATTTTCTTCTTTCGAATCAATAATTGCTTTCTGTCAGATGATAGGGCTTTTTTGTATGCTCTTTTCAGGCATCGGTTAGGGTAGCCTTTAGAGCGAAACATTTCCCTAAGTCGATTTGTTTCTTCTTTGAAGTCATTCACGTTGCTACAATTTCTCCGAGCCCTTAAATATTGCCCTATTGGTATGCCCAATTTTAAGGGAACTGGATGGAAGCTTTCCCAATTTAATAAGCTATTGGTGGATGTCTCCTTCCTATAAAGTTTTGTTGACAGGGTATCTTTATTTGTTTCAATCATTAAATCCAAAAATTGTAACCTTTCTTTACTGTTTATTAAGGTTAAAGTTAGTCCAATATTATTGATGTTCAATTCGTTAAGCCATTCTTTTAAAAGATCTTCCGAACTGTGCCACAGAAGGAAGATATCGTCTATATACCTAAACCATTTAGACACATTTACAGTGTATTTTTTTGTTTTGTCAGTAAATACCATGGTTTCTTCCCATAAGGCTAAAAATAAATTCGCATAATTTGGGGCACAGGATGTTCCCATTGCCGTGCCCCTCTTCTGTAAATAATACTTTCCATCAAAAAGAAAAAAGTTATGAGTAAGAATATAAGTCAGTAGTTCTATAATATAGCTAGTCATATCATCACTATATTTTTTCTTTAAATAATATCTACATGCTTTTATCCCTTGATCATGTGGGATATTATTATATAAAGCTACTACATCGAAGCTCGCTAGTATGGTATTAAATGGAATATTTATGTCCTCTAGATGTTGAAGAGCATGTTGAGTATCTCTTGTGTAAGAAGGTATTTCTTCTACCAGCGGATGTAGATAATAGTCAACGAATTGACTGACTTTTTCTGTTAAGGAATTATTTCCAGCAATTATTGGACGTCCTGGTGGATCAATCAGTGATTTATGTACCTTTGGTAAGCTATAAAGAGTTGGTGTTGTAGGTCTTAAAGGTAATAATGATTTCTTCAGTTCTTCAGTAATGTGACCATCAGTTACCCCTTTTTGTAGTAATTTATCCAATTCCTGGAGATATTTATCTGTAGGATTAAAGGTTAATAAAGTATAGCCCTCAGGGTCATTGATTATCTGTAGGCACATGTCTCTATATTTTGATTTTGACATTATTACAATGTTCCCTCCTTTATCTGAAGCTTTTATTTCGATACTTTTTTCATTTTTTAATTCCCTCAAAGCTGTACGTTCATTTCTGGATAAATTTTGTTCTTTTTTCCAAGGTGTTATTTCTAGTTTTGTTATCTCTTCAGACACCAGTTTTACAAATAAATCAATGCTTGAAAATTCAGAGAAGGACGGAGTGTAATTGGATTTATTTTTAAATTTCCTGTTGATTTCCATTGACGGTTCCTCATTTTCTTCAAGGAGATCCATCAGAGTTCTTAAATGTGGAAAATCTTCAGCTGTTATTCCCAGTTGTTTAGCTTGTCTTTCATCTTTTTTGACAAAGACTTCATGTAGTGCTAGTTTACGAGCAAAGAGATTCAAATCTTTAATCCAAGTAAATTGATCAAACCTGGGGCTTGGTACAAATGATAAACCTTTCTCTAAAATTCTTATATGTTTTTCCTGTAAAGTGAATTCTGAAAGGTTTATAATTTGATTTTTATTAATCACTGTTGATTCTTGTAACGTCTTGGTTTGTAACCCCATTTCTGCCTGGGTCTCAATCTCCCTATCTGTATTTCGTCTGTCCTGTCTGTTTCTTCTAAAAAAGAAACATTTCTTCACCAAACATTATTGGTGAGTATCCCTTTCATTGGGTTAGGATTTATGCTCATTGGTGTTGTTTTTTTTAAATCACTATCGCTTTCAGATCCACTTGTCATGTCTGATTGGGATGTGTCTTTTTGATATTGTTGATTTCTCTTTCGTTTCTTATCCCAAAAGATATTCTTTGTTTCGAAGTCTTTTATATCTCTTTGAAACTTGAAGTGCTTTTTTTCTTTTATTTGTTGTCTGAATCGATCTAGGTTTTTTTGTAATTTTTCTTCAAATTGTTTATAATCTTTATTCATTTGATGGTTTTGTATATTGTTTATTTGAATTTCTTGTTCTTCTTGTATTTTGTTAAGATTTTCCTGTTCTAATTTGGTGAGAAAAATCATTAATTTATTTGAACATTCCAAAAGTATTCCCTGCCATTCTGCTAAATGTTCTTCTTTAACAATTTTATTTGGAAGGGGTACTTCTGGTCGTAACCCTCTCGGCACCAATTTCTCTGTTATATAAGTTTGTAAACTTTTTATTTCCCACCAGGATTTGATCTGTTCTTGGTAAATCTTTTGTATTGCAAAAAAGCTTCAGATATATCCTTTATATTTATGTCTACTGGAAGAGACTCATTTGTAAAGACTTTCCCTATATCTTCTGACCATGTACTCACATCACAAAGTTGTTTTAATATTTCCGACATTTTATCTTTATTATACAAAAACTTTTAAACTCTAAATGGGTATTGAAACCCTATGTATGATAAGAATGAGGTAGTCCAACTAATTGGCTACCTGTAACGGAGCTTCTAAAATAATTTAGAGTCCGGAACCGCTTGGGAAATAACCCAAATTAATAGACAAAGGACCTCCACCATAGAGGTTGTTGGTCAGGACATTGATTATTAAAACTTAAATCTTTATTATTCAACACATAAACATATAACGTGAAAACTAAGAAAGTGTGTAACGCAGTAAAAAGGACAAAAAAGGTTTAAAAAAAGGGGTATAATTTTATATTAGGAAATGATGTTGGTCCTGTATTAACTCCAATAAGAAAGGAACTCCTATATTAACATATAGCATTCAATTCAAAAGAGCATTACTGGATACAGGATACCCTTTAAGATACTTTAGTAGAACTATCAAGAACCATTTCCTTTTCACCTCTGTGGTTAATGAACCGAAATTGAGTGGTTTAAAGGTGTGCCTTATGATAAAGTATAAGCTACCGTGGTGAAAGCACAACAAGTAACAAGCATTGGAGGTTTATGATTAGAGATCCGAGCCTATGATCACGGTTTGTGATCCGAATGTACCATTGTTTAACCAATGAACTATGAAATTACAACCGTTATAGATATAATCCAAGCTAAATGATACCAATATTGCCTGATTAAATCCTCGTAATAATTATACTATCGGCTGGGTAATTATATGCTGTGATCTAAAGTGCATCGCGATTTTTTACCTATGTGGATGCAAAGCTTTGAAGGATGATTCAAATTCAACTGAACATATTGGCTTAATCTGTAATTTGACGTATGATTATATTGATACGGTTTTGACTGTGCAACTTCGGTACGGCACCAGTTAATAAGCGAAACCATCATTATTACTTTTTATCAACTATTTTTGGAATGCTAAAGATCAGTAACCTGTTAAGAACTTTACAGTATTAAGCTGCATTGAGACAGATCAGGTCAATTAAGCGAATGACCTAGACTTGACTGAACTTAATACTGTGGTCATTAATTGTGGAAAGACAATCTTATTAAACAGAAAATAAAGGTTCCTAATAAGCTTTTGATGAGATTATTATACTAATGTGGTTTAATTGCAAACCTCATTATCATAATATTAGCCTGTTTGGCTGAGCGAGTATCTTCTATAAGAATCACCAATATAATCTTGGAATATCCAGATTCTTGATTCATTAAGAATATAGTGGTCAAAGATTCATATAAATCAGTACTACAATGCAAGTGAGACCTGGTTAATCTGACTAAGCAATTTATGCTAATACATGATAATCATCTGATTAAGGGTAGAAAGGTAAATAAACGTCTCTACTTTGAAAATAAATCAGGGAACCCGTTCCACTTTGAACTATCTAAATGATAAGAACGGTCGAAATCTAACGTACATCGTAGTATTAAACCACATAAGGGAAAGTTCTACTAAAGTATCTTAAAGGGTATCCTGTATCCAGTAATGCTCTTTTGAATTGAATGCTATATGTTAATATAGGAGTTCCTTTCTTATTGGAGTTAATACAGGACCAACATCATTTCCTAATATAAAATTATACCCCTTTTTTTAAACCTTTTTTGTCCTTTTTACTGCGTTACACACTTTCTTAGTTTTCACGTTATATTGTTAATGTGTTGAATAATAAAGATTTAAGTTTTAATAATCAATGTCCTGACCAACAACCTCTATGGTGGAGGTCCTTTGTCTTGATTTTTTTTATAAAGAAAATTATTAGCTACTTATTCCAATTTTCCCATTGAAACTAATGGAGCGGGGTTGCCAGCTTTGGTGCCAGTTTGCTCAATCATTAAAGTTCAGCTTAGGCTAAATTATGTTTTTTCTAATAGAGAAGGGTCCATTTAATACAAACCTATTCAGTTTGAGGTGAGCAAAGTTGATTTTCATTGAATCAGTTGCTACTTAGTCAAATCTTCCCATTAAAACGAATGGAGGAGGTGCCAGGTATCAAGAGAAGTTGATTTCTTGACATGATTTTGAGTTAGAAATGTACAAATGTTCAAACCGTTTTCTATTACCATTATTATTTAGTCACTAAGAGCCTGGGCGAATAAGAAGTTCATTTCAGTCCCTGAATAAGGAAATCACTTCTGCTTCATCTCCTGAGAGACAAATCGGGCCCTAATGATCCCCTGCCACTTAATGATAACTATGAATAATATATTTCCGAAATTAAGGCGATTCGCTATCATGACCTTTATACAAACAGAGGCAACAGCGCTACTAAACTGCACCTCCGTGCGCATCCAAAATAAATCATGCCGGAAGTGACGTTGCCCCGTTATTGCGCCGACTCAGATCAGCTTCACGCGAGCTAAGCAACGCAACTGTTCTGGCACATATGGGAACTTCTCATATGTGGGGACCGGCGCACTTCCGGTGACGTTTCAGCCGCTCACAGTAAGAAACCAGCAGCAATGCGCATGCGCGCGCGTACCGCCGATTCGTCGGAGACGCGCTCGCAGCCATCTTGGAAAACCAGGCGACCGGCGCACCGCTCTGACGTCATCAAAACACGACGCCACCCTGTATCCTATTGCGCATGCGCGCGGACCTTTGAGCCGTCAGAGTCTCTCTATATTGTGTGAATGCTTCCTCTATCTGCCCTAAATACTGTATAACTACCCCTATACCCTGTAACTGCCTCTATACCTGTATCTGCCCTAAATACTGTCTAACTACCCCTATACCCTGTAACTGCCTCTATACCTGTATCTGCCCTAAATACTGTATAACTACCCCTATACCCTGTAACTGCCTCTACCCCCTGTAACTGCCCTAAATACTGTATAACTACCCCCTGTAACTGCCTTAAATACTGTATAACTACCCCCTATACCCTGTAACTGCCTCTACCCCCTGTAACTGCCCTAAATACTGTATAACTACCCCCTGTAACTGCCTTAAATACTGTATAACTACCCCTATACCCTGTAACTGCCTCTATACCTGTAACTGCCCTAAATACTGTATAACTACCCCCTATACCCTGTAACTGCCCCTATATACTGTATAACTACCCCTATACCCTGTAACTGCCTCTATACCTGTATCTGCCCTAAATACTGTCTAACTACCCCTATACCCTGTAACTGCCTCTATACCTGTATCTGCCCTAAATACTGTATAACTACCCCTATACCCTGTAACTGCCTCTACCCCCTGTAACTGCCCTAAATACTGTATAACTACCCCCTGTAACTGCCTTAAATACTGTATAACTACCCCCTATACCCTGTAACTGCCTCTACCCCCTGTAACTGCCCTAAATACTGTATAACTACCCCCTGTAACTGCCTTAAATACTGTATAACTACCCCCTATACCCTGTAACTGCCTCTATACCTGTAACTGCCCTAAATACTGTATAACTACCCCCTATACCCTGTAACTGCCCCTATATACTGTATAACTGCCCTCTATACCCTGTAACTGCCTCTATATACTGTATAACTACCCCTATACACTGTATAACTACCATCGTTATACAGTACATGGGGGCAGTTACAGGGGGTAGTTATACAGTATTTAGGGCAGTTACAGGGGGTAGTTATACAGTATATAGGGGCAGTTACAGGGGGTAGTTATACAGTATTTAAGGCAGTTACAGGGGGTAGTTATACAGTATTTAGGGCAGTTACAGGGTATAGGGGTAGTTATACAGTATATAGGGGCAGTTACAGGGGGTAGTTATACAGTATTTAAGGCAGTTACAGGGGGTAGTTATACAGTATTTAGGGCAGTTACAGGGTATAGGGGTAGTTATACAGTATATAGGGGCAGTTACAGGGGGTAGTTATACAGTATTTAGGGCAGGTATAGGGGTAGTTATACAGTATATAGGGGCAGTTACAGGGGGTAGTTATACAGTATTTAGGGCAGATACAGGTATAGAGGCAGTTACATGGTATAGGGGTAGTTATACAGTATTTAGGGCAGATAGAGGAAGCATTCACACAATATAGAGAGACTCTGTGCGCCGGTCGCCTGGTTTTCCAAGATGGCTGCGAGCGCGTCTCCGATGAATCGGCGGTAAGCGCGCGCATGCGCATTGCTGCTGGTTCCTTACTGTGAGCGGCTGAAACGTCACCGGAAGTGCGCCGGTCCCCACATATGAGAAGTTCCCATATGTGCCAGAACACCGCAAAATGGCAGTGGCTACGTCACCAGGCGGAAGTGTCAGGGCAGAGAATCTCGCGAGATCTGTCTGTGCTCCCGGAAGCTCCACGTCAGTTAGAGAGTGAAGCGACTGGGACCGGAGAAATGGTGAGAGAGCCGTGGACAGGCCCCGGGTCGCGACCCCCTGAATTAGAGGGGGGTCTGAGGAGTAGATAGTGCGCGGTTTATATTTGTGGGGGTGAAGAAAGGTCCCGCTGCTGGCACTGCTGTGCTGCATACATACGTGTCACTGTGTGTCTGCTCGGAAACACTCGAGAAGAGACCAATTTACCGCTTTTAGGCGAATCAAGCTAAAAGAATGCGTGCAAGGTGCAATACCGAGGCAGAAGCAGCCACATGAATGAAGGGAGAGGGCTTCTCTGCTTCTCCCTCTGTATTACGTGTACTGCTGAGCAGAGGCTGCGGGGGGGGGCAGGTGCCGTAATGCAGAGGCTGCGGGGGGGGCAGGTGCCGTAATGCAGAAGCTGCGGGGGGGGCAGGTGCCGTAATGCAGAAGCTGCGGGGGGGGGGGCAGGTGCCGTAATGCAGAAGCTGCGGGGGGGGCAGGTGCCGTAATGCAGAGGCTGCGGGGGGGGGGCAGGTGCCGTAATGCAGAGGCTGCGGGGGGGGGGCAAGTGCCGTAATGCAGAGGCTGCGCGGGGGGGCAGGTGCCGTAATGCAGAGGCTGCGGGGGGGGCAGGTGCCGTAATGCAGAGGCTGCGGGGGGGGCAGGTGCCGTAATGCAGAGGCTGCGGGGGGGGGCAGGTGCCGTAATGCAGAGGCTGCGCGGGGGGGGGGCAGGTGCCGTAATGCAGAGGCTGCGGGGGGCAGGTGCCGTAATGCAGAGGCTGCGGGGGGGCAGGTGCCGTAATGCAGAGGCTGCGGGGGGGGGGCAGGTGCCGTAATGCAGAGGCGCGGCGGGGGGGCAGTGCCGTAATGCAGAGGCTGGGGGGGGCAGGTGCCGTAATGCAGAGGCTGCGGGGGGGCAGGTGCCGTAATGCGGGGGGGGGCAGGTGCCGTAATGCAGAGGCTGCGGGGGGCAGGTGCCGTAATGCAGAGGCTGCGGGGGGGGGCAGGTGCCGTAATGCAGAGGCTGCCGGGGGGGCAGGTGCCGTAATGCAGAGGCTGCGGGGGGGGGGCAGGTGCCGTAATGCAGAGGCTGCGGGGGGGGCAGGTGCCGTAATGCGGGGGGGGCAGGTGCCGTAATGCAGAGGCTGCGGGGGGGGGGCAGGTGCCGTAATGCAGAGGCTGCGGGGGGGGGAGGTGCCGTAATGCAGAGGCTGCGGGGGGGCAGGTGCCGTAATGCAGAGGCTGCGGGGGGGGGCAGGTGCCGTAATGCAGAGGCTGCGGGGGGGGGCAGGTGCCGTAATGCAGAGGCTGCGGGGGGGCAGGTGCCGTAATGCAGAGGCTGCGGGGGGGGCAGGTGCCGTAATGCAGAGGCTGGGGGGGGCAGGTGCCGTAATGCAGAGGCTGCGGGGGGGGCAGGTGCCGTAATGCAGAGGCTGCGGGGGGGCAGGTGCCGTAATGCAGAGGCTGCGGGGGCAGTGCCGTAATGCAGAGGCTGCGGGGGGGGGCAGGTGCCGTAATGCAGAGGCTGCGGGGGGGGGCAGGTGCTGTAATGCAGAGGCTGCGGGGGGGAGGTGCCGTAATGCAGAGGCTGCGGGGGGGCAGGTGCCGTAATGCAGAGGCTGCGGGGGGGGGCAGGTGCCGTAATGCAGAGGCTGCGGGGGGGGGCAGGTGCCGTAATGCAGAGGCTGCGGGGGGGGCAGGTGCCGTAATGCAGAGGCTGCGGGGGGGGCAGGTGCCGTAATGCAGAGGCTGCGGGGGGGGGCAGGTGCCGTAATGCAGAGGCTGCGGGGGGGGCAGGTGCCGTAATGCAGAGGCTGCGGGGGGGGGCAGGTGCCGTAATGCAGAGGCTGCGGGGGGGGCAGGTGCCGTAATGCAGAGGCTGCGGGGGGGGGGGCAGGTGCCGTAATGCAGAGGCTGCGGGGGGGGGCAGGTGCCGTAATGCAGAGGCTGCGCGGGGGGGCAGGTGCCGTAATGCAGAGGCTGCGGGGGGGGGGCAGGTGCCGTAATGCAGAGGCTGCGGGGGGGGCAGGTGCCGTAATGCAGAGGCTGCGGGGGGGCAGGTGCCGTAATGCAGAGGCTGCGGGGGGGGGCAGGTGCCGTAATGCAGAGGCTGCGGGGGGGGGGCAGGTGCCGTAATGCAGAGGCTGCGGGGGGGGGCAGGTGCCGTAATGCAGAGGCTGCGGGGGGGGGCAGGTGCCGTAATGCAGAGGCTGCGGGGGGGGCAGGTGCCGTAATGCAGAGGCTGCGGGGGGGCAGGTGCCGTAATGCAGAGGCTGCGGGGGGGGGCAGGTGCCGTAATGCAGAGGCTGCGGGGGGGGGCAGGTGCCGTAATGCAGAGGCTGCGGGGGGGGGCAGGTGCCGTAATGCAGAGGCTGCGGGGGGGGCAGGTGCCGTAATGCAGAGGCTGCGGGGGGGGCAGGTGCCGTAATGCAGAGGCTGCGGGGGGGGCAGGTGCCGTAATGCAGAGGCTGCGGGGGGCGGTAGAATATTCTATGCCCCTCAATCTGACGGGCTGTGGTGCAGGATCCCCCGGACTCCCTGCACTCTGTCTGGATTATTGACAAAGAGCCAAGTTTAAAAGGTAACTGCAAAATGCGGAAAAACATGAGGAATTTGAAAAGGTGGAAAAAATACCTCCAACTCCAGTATCCATTATGTTTTTGCTTCGCTTCTGCATTGTTATTCAGAAAGACTACACTGTAGATACTTGAGTGTACCGCTAGATTTTGGTGAAAAATATTTACCTTTTAAAATTGGAGGGGTCGCGTTATATTCGAGACATCTGCATGTGTGTGTGTGTGTGTTAAAAAAAAATTGTCTTGCTCTGGATCCCAAGTCTCCCGGAAGTTCTGGTAGTCTCGCTGAAGTGAATGCGGGCTCCCTGACGCTTGCAAACTCCCGGATCCATCACTCGTTTAAGCCAATCATTCACCTTGGTCGCCACCGCCGTCCATCTAATCTCTAGTAAAGACAACGGGCAATATTACATAGTTGGCGCTAACTTAACCAGAGCTGTTGTAAACTTACCATAGCCATTATAGATAGCCTATGGAGGTTTTACGTTTACAACAGCTCTGGTTAATTTAGCACCAACATTGTAATAATGCCCGACAGGTGGCCGGCGACTTCAAACTTGGCAACAACTGCAATCATTCTAGAGCAAAGCACTCTGGCCAGAGAGGGAGCCTGACTGTGAGAACCTGGAAGGATTTTAATGGTTTCCTGGTACAGTAAAATTTTGTTCCTCGTGTTATATTCGATTCTTGAATTCTCTCATTTCCATAATCTCTATCCCTCGCGTTCTATTTGGGTCGTGCTATCCTCGAGTATCTACGGTAGTTATACAGGGAGTCACTGAAGCAGGGAGCAGTCTGGCATACTGTTTGGGATCTGAGAAAGTCTCACTTGTAAGCTGGGCGGCCGCCCTCCGTCCTGCACCCTGCACTTACAAGTACATGTGAAGGGTTATTCAAAGAGGGCTGAACTTGCCCACCGAAGGGCACACTGAACCGTGAATTTCACAGTATGGTCCAATTTCGTGGTAGTTTGGCTACTCAGAGAGCTGTCAATTCTTCAAATACTGGCGAATTGACAACGAAATATGGTTCAGTTCGGCACAGATTGGTGATCTTTAGCAGCAGTAAAATTGACCCATAGAGAAGTAATCGTAAATTTATTCAGAGAACGCTGAATTGCACAGAAATGTCCAGATTTTCAGTGACTCAGTTTAACAGGTTTAAACAGGCGAATCGCATAGGATTCATTGTAAAAAAAAAAAAAAAATATTGTGTTTTTATTCAACAGTTAATTTTTTTGGAATATATTTTTAAATTTTTTATTTAATTCTGTAACCGACTGTTTTTGGACTATTTTTGAAATTTTTATTGTATTAAACACCATTTAAAGAATAGCAGAGTTACGTTTTGTTTTTTCCTGCCCATCAGTCGGCTTCATGTTCGGTGAATTTTGGGGATCCTGTGATGACTAGTGAATTCACCACAGGGCAAGCGAAATAGAATCGCCCAAGTGCAGCGGACCAGAAAACATTGACATTTCGGTGCTTTCTGAATACCCGTCGTAGTGTTATTAACCTGTATATAGCACAAACAGTTTCCACAACATCTTAAATTAAAGATCAGGGAATTAAACTACAAATATACAAACTTAGGAATCAGGGGTGAGATGTAGAGGGCCCTGCTCACAGTTACAAGTATTTATAAAGCCATAACAAGTCCGTAGCGTTGTACAATGGGTGAGACAGAATAACAAATACACTTACAAGTTAAACACACAGACTGGTAGGAGAGAGGACCCTGCTCGAGCTTACAATCTAAGGCTGCCGTCAGACGGGCCCGCTATGTGCGCCCCTCCTGACGTGCTTACCTGCATTCGTCGCAGCATTGTGACGCTGCAACGGAGCCAGTCACACGCTTGTGCGCGCGCAACAAGCGTCCGTTGTCAAAGCCTCTCCGGCAAAGCGCTAGCACGGTCGTTAACGGAGCTGCAAAGCGCGATTCTCCATAGGAGGATCGAGCCTTGCAGCACTGAGTGCGCTCAGCGAGGCGGCCAGACGGGCGTCAAGTGGAAGGAACATCCACTCTCACGGACGTTCCTTCCACTCTCCAAAGACGCTCGTCTGACACTAGCCTCGGGTGAGGATAGTAAATAGAGAACATGAAGTAGTGGGGTGCCTATGTGGGTTGGGTGGGAAGGTGGCGCGTGAATTGTACAGTAGAGAATCCGATCGGCTCACTCCATAATCCTCCAAAGTAACGTTTTCAGAGACTTCTTGAGACTGGAGAGACAGTTATGTTGCAGGGGAGGGAGTTCCATAGAAAGGGGGCAGCTCGGAGAAGTTCTGGAGGTGAGAGTTGGGGGTGCTGCTATGAGGAGATAACATCAGAGCAAAGGAGCCGGGATAGGATATACCTGCTAATAAGGGAGAAGATGTAGGCAGGGGGAGGAGCGAGGTATCCAGTATGGAATATACCTGTTAATAAGGGAGGAGATGTAGGCAGGGGCGCGGTTATGGAGAGTTTTGTACGTGAGCACCATTAATTTGAATTAGATTCTATAGGAGACAGGGAGCCAGTGTAGAGATTGACAGAGATGCGGGAGGTGAGGTGGATGAGATCTGCATCATGTCGCTGTCAATTCGCCAGTGTTGAAAAGAACTGCCACGAAATTTCACCATATGGTGGAATTCACTGTTCAGTACTTTCCGAATAGCCCCGTTTAAGAGGACACCCTGAGGCAACGAGACTGAGAGGTAGAAGTAATTGTGTCACAATTCACCTGGAGGGAAATGGGTGCAAGAATGTTGGATTTAGAGGGAGGGAAGACGAGAAGTTCAAACGGGAAGTCATCCAATCGGAGACGGGCGGTAGGCAGGCTGTAACACAGTCCAACACAGGAGGAGAGCGCTCAGGAGAGGAAAGGTAGATTTAGGTGTCGTCAGCAGAAGCTTCAACTCTGCTCTCATTAATCTGAGTGTGAGGGAACCAACAGGTTTCATGTCAGAACGTCTGTAGATGTTTTATCAGGTACTTTAAGGCTAGGGTTAGACGAACGCATTTTTCACGTTGTCCGTGTAAAAGTGCGTTCGAACGAACGTACGTATTTTTTCACGGAATACGCGATAGCGGTCATACGATGCGCCTTTTCGTCCGTGAATTTGTACGGGTCATCAATAAAACACTTTTTGTGTCTGGACGTTATGTTGGCCGGACATTAGCAGCGTCTGACGTCTCCTAATCACACACACACGCCGCTATGCGGACGCAGTGCACTCTGTACGTCAGTAGTAGCGGTTTGACGTTCTAGAAAAAATGCGTTTGTTTGCCACTTGCGTTGCGCGGACGAACATTCGTGCGGCCGTACTTCGTGTGTTCCCCGGCATTGGACGTCATTTGCTGCTAGCACGGCCGTGATTTCGTGCGGCTAAACGCACGTTAAAACTGCTTTCGTCTGACCCTAGCCTAAATCAGGGGTCTGCAACCTTGGCCCTCCAGATGTTTTGGAATTACATTTCCCTTGAGGCTCGGCCAACCTATTGATTGACAGGATCATGTCAGATGTAGTTTCAAAGTATCTGGAGGGCTAAGGCCTGCATTAAATGAATGGACCTACTCCAATTTATGGCTTCCCTTTATGCAGTGTAACATATCCGTTCCATTTCTGTCGTTAGACATAGACAGCCTTTCTCTTCTGTATTGTAAACTTGTATGTGGAGGAACCTTGGCTCCTCCTTGCCCTGGGGACAGACAACAGGGATTACACAACATATCTTCTTGGGACAGGCAGAGCTCTGATACCTAAATAGATAACGGGCCACCTCTTGGACTCCATTATTATGCCTGTCCTCTTGGTGATTCACATGTTTACAGGAAAACTCTACCAGCAATATATTAGGTTTATGTAAATCCTTGCAGCAATGCCCCATAACAATTTGTGATCTATACTTTGTATATGTCCTCAGTAATGTTACCTGTATCACTTTCATAGGCATAAGGTTTTTTTTGAGAAAGGATTTTACCAGGAAGGATACATTGAGATTTCTCTCATTTTCAAGTATGTCCTGGGTGGCGAGTATGTACCGTTAGGTGTCTTGCCCAAGGACACGTACTGGAGAGGTGCTCTTGCTGGGATCGAACCCATGTCTCCACAGGCTCTATCCATGCAGTATTTTGCTGCACTTCATTGCTTTGCATGTGTATTACTCTACATAAATAAAAATCATATTTAGTAAATAAAACACTTCCAGCGATAAGATTAATCATTGGGGTTTATCACAGCTGTTTGCCACATTGGCAGCCTGAAGTTTTAGGATCTGCATTTCTATGGCCAGTCATTGCCTCTTCAGGCTGACTTTGAATCAAGGGAATGCAATGCCAGATTATCTTGGGTCGTTGCTTGGTCCAGAGGAGTATACATTCCCCCTGGCAGGCTGGTGCATGTAGGTGCATTCTCAGCATAGAACATAGTGTTACCACCACCTAGGCTGCAGCACTGTGAATAGGCTACTGTAAATACATAGGTAACATGCACAATATATTTATCATAGCTTTTTGTAAAGCTTTGACCTTCATGAATTCATATCCAGCTTAAGCACCGGTGAGAAAATGTAGAAGCAACAAACTGCAAATATTTGGGAGCCAGCCATCATTATACTTATGTTTAATAATACAGGAATTGGGAGTCGCGGGGAAAAATTCTAGGAACCTGTGACTATCGGGCCTCTGGTTTGTCAAGCCCTAATGTAACAGCACTATAGAGATGACACTGCATTAGGTGATCCTAGTATGGGGAGGGATGTGACATAGCAAGTTGTTGCCAGGCTGAATAGTCCCAGGTTGGACCTGCACACATCTGGCATGTTGTGGATGCCTAGTTTAGATCATGATATGTTCATTAAAGACAGTGTCTGGCACTTTGGACAAGGTGCTGCAATCTAGCAGTATGTGGGGAATGGGATTGATGGATGTGGACGTGTATCCTTTTACCCGTTTTAATTTTCTGTCTTTTGGTGTTTTTTCTACATGCATGCGCTATAATGTTTTTCTTTGTAAACTTTTTTTCCAGCCTCTGCGACTGGATATAAAGCGGAAGCTGACCGCTCGGTCCGATAGAGTTAAAAGTGTTGACTTGCACCCTACTGAGCCATGGATGCTGGCCAGTCTGTACAATGGCAGTGTGTGCGTATGGAACCACGAGACACAGGTAAACCGGCATAACGTACTTCAACTCTTTTTTCAGGAGTAGCATTCATACAGATCTGATGTGATTTTCTGTTTATTTTTTCTCTAGACGTTGGTAAAAACATTTGAAGTCTGTGATCTTCCTGTCAGAGCAGCAAAGTTTGTGGCAAGGAAAAACTGGGTGGTCACTGGTGCAGTAAGTGGAATAAAGAAAAACATTAATTCTGGAATGCGGAGTTGAACCCCTCAGACTTTTATCTCTGTGCATTAAACAGGTTGAGCACCTCATATCTAGAATGTTTGTGACCCCAAGCATTCTGGATTTTAGATTCTTCCGGATTTCAGAATCCAGGAGAATCTGATGTATTTAAAGGAAGGAGATCGCGGCAATAAAGCCACGATCCCCTTCTTGTTGCAGCCACCAGTTGTTACACACTCTGGAGGTTACTCTGCGAACATGTTGCTTGAAGTCAGCATAACTGCGGACAGCATGACACATGCTGGAGCTGCCCAGAGGCTTTCAGCATGTGCTGCGGTCTGCTGCAGCGCTCAGGAGTGGCACCAGCCGTACGCAGTTCCCATAATCTAGAAATGCTAAAATAATGATGTTCTGCACACTCTGGTTTTCGGAGTCTTCCAGATATTAAAATTCCAGATAAGGGGTGCCTGACCTGTACCACACTGCTTCGTGGCACCACAACACGAATTAAACATGATTTTCGAATCAAGATAAATGCATGGCAATATCAACGTTATACAGTAAATGTTGAATGAATAGATCTGTTTTGTTGTTTTGACTCCCCTTCCATCGCTAATTTCATTTTAAATACATTTTGACAGCACCATAGACGGTTGCAGTTCCTCTGTTCAATAGATTATTAAGTATATTGGTTCACTGGTTCCCTTTTCATTCTCCAGGATGACATGCAGATTCGCGTCTTTAACTACAACACTCTGGAAAGGGTCCACATGTTTGAAGCCCATTCAGATTATATCCGCTGCATTGCCGTACATCCAACACAGCCTTTCATACTAACCAGCAGCGGTAAGATATAAACATGTGTTTACTATGTTATATGTATTTGTGTTGTCAGCATAAGATTCCTTTTGGTACAGAGAGAAAATGTGTCTGAGCTGTGTTTATTGCCACCTGATTATTTTTCATCTCCCTATGCACAGCCACTGTAAGTCATTTTCTTTTAGTTTAGTACACATCAGAGGAGAATTCTTGTGCTCCCTCGTTTGACTGTACAAAGCTGTAAACCATGTCCACCTGCCCTTGCGGTTACATATGCTCATTTGGCATCTTGGGCGACAGTTGTGCAATTAAAATCTTAAATTACGCAGCTACAATAGTTTTATTTTATGAAAGTACATTTCTTAAAGGGACACTCTAGGCTTTGTGACCACTTACTGTAAATTGAGTTGTCATGTTACCCTGAACATCCTCTTCCTTCTTCTTTCCTCTCTGGGTGGGCTCTCAGAGGGCTGATTCAGCCTTCCAAAGTACAGAGGCTTGACTGGATTGGCTGGACGTATCCAGTCCCTTCAGTTATGTGACATGCTCTGGCCTTCAGGAAGCCAGCAGCATGTCACATCCAGAGGATTGGAGTAGCTGTGCTCCTTTCTGGTGTGGACAGGTGTGTGCTAATGTTGTAAATTGCATTTATTGAAGCTCTGCAGACATTGTGCATAACTGGTAACTCTCTCTTACAGATGACATGCTGATAAAGCTCTGGGACTGGGATAAGAAGTGGTCCTGCTCCCAAGTGTTTGAAGGCCACACACATTACGTAATGCAGATTGTCATAAATCCCAAGGACAACAATCAGTTTGCGAGTGCCTCTCTGGACCGTACTATCAAGGTGGGGGGGAAACTACTAGTTCTTCAGCGCTCAAGTTGCTCCTTTGCCTTCTTTTTCTGTTATGTTTAATGTATTCTGTCTTGTCTTGTTACCTACAGGTCTGGCAGCTGGGCTCCTCCTCCCCAAATTTCACCCTCGAGGGCCATGAGAAGGGGGTCAACTGTATTGATTATTACAGTGGTGGTGACAAGCCTTACCTCATCTCTGGAGCAGATGATAGATTAGTAAAGATTTGGGACTATCAGGTAAATGCTAAGATCTTAATTGCAGCTAGAATACTATGGACTGACTTACTAGAGAGGGAAACTATTGCTGATACAAGAGATAATTCTTGACATCTTTATCTTGCAGAACAAGACATGTGTGCAGACCCTGGAAGGACACGCACAGAATGTTTCCTGTGTCAGTTTCCATCCTGAGCTCCCTATTATTATTACAGGATCGGAAGATGGTTAGTAAAGCTTGTTTTTCATCATGCGTCAAATCTTACTGGTTCAGCGCTTCGCTGTGACAAAATAGTAATAACCCTGTATTTTACATTGAATATAAAATTATAACCAATACCTGACATTTCTGGAGGGTAAAGCAGGCAATGGTTTGGTGGTTTATGACTTTGTTTATTCATATATTTACAGTATTTTCCTTCGGGTATTAGTATTAAGGAGCCATAGTGCTCTGAAAGTCTTCAAAATAAATCCTTTTTTTTTTTCGTTGGCCTATATTTAAGCTGATTTTATTTCCTGCAGGTACTGTAAGAATTTGGCATTCTAGCACCTACCGCCTGGAGAGTACCCTTAATTATGGCATGGAGCGAGTCTGGTGTGTGTCTGGTCTCCGTGGCTCTAACAATGTGGCCTTGGGATACGATGAAGGGAGCATTATTGTTAAGGTGAGAAAAGAGTAACAAATATTTCTGTTTGCTCAATTATTAGCATAAACTATCCAGATTACAATGCAATATTAAAATATTCCTTAGTGCTGTACAATGGGTACTACGAAACATAAGTCACAAATAAGTTTGAACAGAGAATGATCAGAAAAGATGACCCTGCTCACGTGCTTACAATATAACAAAGGGTGACACAGAGGTGACGGTTAACCTCCCTGGCGGTCTAATTTTTTCGAAATTTCGTGTCTAAAAGCATCTAAATTCATATTTTTTTTAAGGAAACGTGTTTTTGTACATAGCCTGTAATAATTGGGAATCACGCACCGAAATCCGTGCAATCAAGAGTCCTTACTGGTAAAATCCTTTTATAAATAAAAAATAGTAAATACACTGAGTCCGATTAAAGTTTGAAACGCGACATCATAATTTATTATCTCAAAAAAATTATCCAAAATAATGCAAATAAATGATATTCAATAAAATACAACAAAAAACACTGAAATCTGTCTGAAAACAAGGGTGAGACGATGTATGGTCTGTTTCTTATCCTGTAGTGCCACCTAGTGGCCGTTCATAAACATTGCACATTGGATTATACAGTGTATTATAATTCTTTTCTAAATTTGCTACCTGGTCCCGCCCCCTGCATCGTGTGACTCGCAGGAAGCCTTACCAGGAAGCAACTCGCCGCGATCACACTGCGAGGGACAGCCAGGGAGCCAGGAGGAGGTGAGCATGCATGCAGCCCGAGTGTGGCTCAGGGTTACCGTTCACGGTAGTGAAATTTAACCCGAGTCACACTCGGGAATACCACCAGGGAGGTTAAACCATGACTGGATGACTTCGTGCAAAAACATAATATTAACAGGGTTATTCAAAAAAAGGTGAAACTCTGGAGAACTTTTGGAGAAGTGAAAATTCTAGATCAAAATAGCCGATTTGGAAAGTGAGATAAACAGGAATTTTTCTGGTTTGGCCATTTTGACCTAGAATTTTCACTTCTCCAAAAGTTCTCGAGATTCACCTCTGAATAACCCTGTAAGGGTTAGAACATTTAATAAGGGGGTAAAAGTTGCTAAATCTGACCGCCATTCTGGGGTCAAGAAGGAATTTTTACAAAGTATTCCGATTCCAGAAAAAAAAATGGTAACCTCAGTTTGTATGGGATTCCTGGTTTTAGCTTATCTATTTTGTTCTCTTACACACCTAGGTGCTGAAAACTAGTTTATTATTTTGTATGTTTATATGTATCTTATACTATGTAAACGGCTTTTATTCTTTGTAGCTTGGGCGTGAAGAACCTGCGATGTCAATGGATGCTAATGGTAAGATTATCTGGGCAAAACACTCTGAGGTGCAACAGGCCAACCTGAAAGCCATGGGTGATGCTGAAATCAAAGATGGAGAGAGACTGCCTTTGGCAGTGAAGGACATGGGAAGCTGTGAAATTTACCCTCAGACCATCCAACACAACCCCAATGGGAGGTATGCAGCAGGGCTTTTAGCTCTGGGTTAGGGCATTTGTAAACGGTAATTCCTTGTTAAACTCGAAGACCGGAAAAGGCTAAACAATGTCTAAATGACGTAGAATTTTCTGTCCGGTGACATATAATACCATTTATAAAAGCTCTGCATATGTAGCAAGCAGCATTTAGGGTAAATGCATTAAATCTTCTCTTTTTCAGGTTTGTGGTTGTTTGCGGTGATGGGGAATACATAATTTACACTGCCATGGCACTGAGGAACAAGAGCTTCGGGTCTGCACAGGAATTTGCATGGGCTCACGATTCCTCAGAGTAAGTTTGAGACCGCAAAAACACTTTACTCCTGTCCTAATGCCATCTGCAAAACTCCACATGCAGCAAAATGTTTCTCACAGAATGGAAACCAGAAGCCCTTTCCACTGCACCATTATTACTTTATTTTTTTTCTGGATTTGTGAAAAAAAAAAAAAGGAATCTTTAAAATCTGACCTCTTAGTGCTCCCTGAGGACCAGCGTTGGGAACCACTTGAGTAAAATGAAAAATACTTATGCTGTTTATTTCCCACAGATACGCCATTCGAGAGAGTAACAGTGTTGTCAAAATTTTCAAAAACTTTAAGGAGAAGAAGAGCTTCAAACCAGACTTTGGGGCAGAGAGTGAGTTTATTATGAATTATTTTATTAAGCCACAGAGCATTCCCTTGTTATAGCTGATGTTCATAAAGGGTGGAGACTAACATAATGCACTTCTACATAAACCTTTTTTCTTCATTTACCCCATTGCTATTTTACAGACCTTAAAGTATCCTTGTCTTGGGCAAAACTACTACCCATTAGACATCTCTCCAATCTCAATTTTTGCTTCTAATGTGCTCCACATATATTCAGGATATAGTGGGTGTATTACAGAGCTGCAAAGCAATAAAAATCCAAGCAATTCGTCTCTAAACTACATGTTTATTTAATAAGGGCCTTTTTAAATGACAAATTTGATATGGGGGTTGCAAAAACCTACATCCTGACCAGACCTTGCCCGTATTGTTTCATTTTGAATGAAATGGAACGGACTAGGGATCGTTGCCAATCTAGAAGCTAGTGTAGCAATTCCCGTTTGTACAGTGAAGAAATAAAGTATTGTCTTTCTGTGCCAACACAAGGCTAAAAATAAAGTTTTTTTTTTTAAATTTTATTGTATTTTTCAGGTATCTACGGTGGCTTTTTACTTGGCGTGCGATCTGTTAATGGCTTGGCTTTCTATGATTGGGAGAACACAGAGCTAATTCGCAGAATTGAAATCCAGCCTAAGCATGTGAGTTCATACATTGGATGTCTACTAAAATATCTAACGGAGTGGCCCTCTGCTGCTCTGAGCTACATTGTGCTGTGGTTACAATGTTAAATCCAAGGTAGAGATTCAGTTTGATAGCAACACTCGGTATATTCGTCCTGCAATGAGGTCTGTACTGGCTTGTTTTGTGGGACGTTATTTAACTCTTGTGTGACTACTGTTTAAACATTACAGATTTTCTGGTCAGACTCTGGAGAGCTGGTTTGTATCGCTACAGAAGAATCCTTCTTCATTCTCAAGTACATGTCTGAGAAAGTTGCTGCAGCTCAGGAGACACATGAGGGTGTCTCTGAGGATGGCATAGAGGATGCTTTTGAGGTAATCCATTAATACCAGCTACTTTACTGCATGTTTCATGGCCACTATGAGCATCATTACATTAACCTTTTGAATTTTCGAAAACCTTGTTTTATTAATTACAGTCTAAAGTAATATCTTTAAAAAAAAATATCTGGCAACATACCCAATGCTAAACTATCTCTCTCCAAGATGTTAAGGTAAATATTTTATAACCATTTGTCTTCTGTCCTCCTTAGGTCCTTGGTGAAATCCAGGAGATTGTGAAGACTGGTCTTTGGGTTGGCGACTGTTTCATTTACACCAGCACAGTGAACAGACTAAACTACTATGTGGGTGGAGAAATCGTTACGATTGCACACTTGGACAGGTGAGTTTTAGACTAGATTGCGATTGTTCTTAAATAGTAATATGCCAGGAGATTAATTGATCAAATTCAGAAGTGAAAAACAGATTAAAAATAAAAAGGGTAGAATTGAAAGAAAATAATATTGCAACCCCTTTCAAAGAATATAAAGAATTGTCTAAGACTGGGGTCAGCAACCTTAGCCCTCCAGGTATTTTGGAACTACATTTCACATGAGTCTCTGCCACTCTAATAAGTAACTCACCATTAATAGCAGTAGTTTAACCCCTTAAGGACCAATTAACGTAACTGTTCCGTCATAAATGCAATGCCGTTAAAGGCCCTTTGTCCTTAAGGGGTTATTGTAGTTTCAAAACATCTGGTTGCTGCCCCTGTTCTAAAGACCTAAAGATTTGGTTGGGTCAAGGAATAATTAAAATTGGGAATGAGAACAGAACACAGATTAGTACTCCTTTATCTTTGGCATAATCCACGGAAGGTCTAGGTGTGTGTGCTCTCCCAACGCACAAACGATGGGAAACACAACAATAAGAAAAAACCCTGATACAATACAGTTTAGCAAAAATCGAGGCATTCCCCGTGATAAAAGGCCAGCAGGCCAAAACGTTGGGGTGGCTGGTTTGAACCAATGCCAAGGTGTACTGTGCAACTCAATACAAGGTATTATTATTCTTGTGTGTAGATGGCATATCTAAGTATCCCATGGATCTACTGATTCTTATATGTATTGTTATTGTATTGATATAGTATGGATAACGTATCCTTTATTAAAGTGACTTTGTATTTTTTGCTAAGCAGTGTTGTGTCATGGTTTGTTTTTTATTTAAGTAAAATTGGGATCAGCAGTGAAAGGTGTAAAAGTAGGTGCAGGGAGACAGGTGTAAAGGATGACTTTTTGTAGTCTGCATTAAAAGCCAGGCAGAACAATGCATTGGAAAATGCAAGTAAAAGAGGGACAAAAAAATGTGTAAAGTTTTGTTTCACTTTGTTTATTCTCTCCTCAGGACCATGTACTTACTTGGTTATATCCCCAAAGATAACCGTTTATATCTAGGGGACAAGGAGCTCAACATAGTCAGTTATTCACTGCTCGTGTCAGTTCTGGAGTACCAGACTGCTGTGATGAGAAGGGACTTCAGCATGGCCGACAAAGTCATTCCAACCATTCCCAAGGAACAGAGAACTCGTGTAGCTCACTTTTTGGAAAAACAGGTGAATGGATTACGCACTGCATCTTGTTTGTATAGCCATGGTTCTGTCATCATTCACAATCAAAACGGGTGTTAATTGGTCACCATGTTAAAAATGCTGCCATTTCTGAGTGCGGACACCTTACAGTGTGTAGGTCCTGCTGTACTGCAGAAAATATTGGAGAAATCTAAGGTGCTGGAATGAATGGTTATGTTCTTTGTTGGCAGTCGCTTGTTTTATGCAATGTTTGTTTCACACACTTTCTTGCCTTTTCAGGGTTTCAAACAGCAAGCTCTGGCTGTGTCCACCGATCCCGAACATCGTTTTTTATTGGCATTGCAGCTGGGGGAACTGAAAATTGCTCATCAGCTTGCAGTAGAGGCAGAGGTGAAGCATTAAAACTATAACCTGCAAATAAGCAATATTGGTCTCATTATTATTATTATTATTATTATTACACAACTTCAGTAGATGCATACTGTTTTTGTCCCAGCTGAGTGCAGTATAAAATGATTTTTGGAAAACCTATTGCACATACATTACTTTTCTGTTTGCATTTAGCCTGTTTGACCCTCCTCTCCATTTTACGATGAACATGGTTTTATGTGCTTATGCCAACTATTGAGTACGGAGATGTAGTGTACTCACCTGCCCTGCAAACACACCTTCATAAACTTACTACATTGTATAACTCGTAGCATAAAGTGGCAGAATAACTACATGACCCACCATTGTGACATGTTAAAAGAGCTAAACTGGCCGTCGCTGGAATCTAGACGTTCCCTTCACCTTTCCAACCTGTTGTTTAAGAGCTTTTCTGGGAAGCTACCACCCTACCTGAATAGACTGCTTCCCCAGCAGTTCCCTCATCCTACAACCTCAGATCCAGGACCTGCACCTTACTTGCAATACCACAAAACTAAAAGAAAGTGGTTCGATCCTCAATTTCCTACAGAGCACCGCATTTATGAAACAACCTCCCAGACACCATCAAATCTCCCCCCCCAGTCTAAAGTCACTTAACCACTTCAATGCTATTGACGCGCTCGGCGCGTCCAACCGCATGTAGCGTTCCATGCGGTGGACGCGCTGAGCGCGTCCTCTCTTTGGGGCCAGCGTTCGGCCGGGTTCCGGCCGATCGCTGCCCCCCCGGTGCGGGCTAACATCCTCAATGTCAGCCCAGCACCCGGAACCGCCGTCGGAGTAATTGGGTGTCATCGCGGGGGTGCGATGACGCCTAATTCAGGCACCCTCCGCGCATGTGCGGAGGAGGCGCGGAGGTCCTTCGGACCTCTCTCCCGATCGGCGGCGTGCAGGGGGTTAACCCAGGCACCGTTTGGAAGGGCACAGCCTGCCCTTCCAAATGGTACCTGGCATTAACCCCATGGGGGCCGGATTACGAATCGGTGCTGAAAAGTGCCGGTTCGTGATCCCGGAGCTGGCCGACATCTTGGATGTCGGCCAAGCCTCCGGGAACTCCCCCTAAGGACTGGCGTCATCGTGCATAGTACGATGACGCCAGTCCTGGAGTTAACCCCTAGCTGCCACCAATGGTGGAGATAGGGGGTTCATTGGAACCCCCAATCTCCCGATCCGTGGCAGCTAGGGATTAAAGTTTGGTACTGTTGGATCGGCCAGAGCATGGCCGTTCCAACGCTACCAAACACGACTGTGAAAAAAGTTTTTAATTAAAAATATATTTTAAAAAAAATTATATAAAATTTGTAAAAAAAAAATCTTTTTTTGGTTTGTTAATGCAGCAATATTGTTCCCATTTCAATTATAATGTGAACAATGATGCTGCACTAACGATTTTTGTATGCGGTGCGTTTGTTAAAAATCGCGTAATTTTCCCCCAAAAAAAATGTAACGACCCCATCTCTAATTTTTTTAACAAGCGCACCCCATACAAAATATAACCGCAATTGCTCGCATGTTAAAATGTGAAAAAAAAACACTTTACACTTTGTAAATTATTGAAAATTCATATTTTATTGCATTGTTTGTTATAATATACAGACAGGTCATGACGTATAAATATAATAATGACATATCATGAATCTGCCGAGTCTGACGGAAAGAATGATATATAATATGTCTGGGTCATATACTAAAATAAGGCTTCAAAACACGTTTAAACATGATGAGCGAAACCAGTAAAAATGAGCTCAGCACAGAGGCGGGAAAAGCCTCAGCAGCAAAAGGGTTAAGAGATCTCTTATTAACATACCTCAATACAGAATGCACCTGTAAACATGTAACATAGTGAATATATTTATTTTATGTTAATCTGTATATTTGTGTTGTTTTTTTTAAATATCTTGCATCTTATTACTTTGAATTGTTACAGTAGGTACAGAAATACAATGTTCTTGAACCGAGGACCTACTCGAAAACGTGAGAAATCTCAATGTAAACTTCCTGGTAAAATACTTTATAAATAGACTGGAGAATTTAAAAACCTTTATCTACAATCTGCATTCATAGCCTTAAACTTATTGCAGTGAAAATTTTTAAATCCTTGTATTAAGATTTAATTTGAAAATGTTTTGTCCCCATGCAGTCAGAACAGAAATGGAAGCAGCTGGCAGAGCTTGCCATCAGTAAATGCCAATTCAGTCTAGCCCAGGAGTGCTTGCACAATGCCCAGGATTATGGAGGCCTCTTACTCTTGGCTACTTCTTCTGGAAATGCACCAATGGTGAACAAGCTAGCTGAAGGAGCAGAGAGAGATGGGAAAAACAATGTTGCTTTCCTGAGCTACTTTTTACTGGGGAAGTAAGTTAAAGGCTGCTGAATTTGTGATTTCTGACTAATCCTTTGTTTCTGCTAAATTTTATTTCCTAATCCCTGTCCCCATGATTCATCCAGTGTTGTAAAATCCTTCCCTTCCTTCCCAAAGCGCGTTAATGCCAAGCCTCACCTGTCAAAAATTAGCCATAAAAACGCCATAAATGCATAGAGCAAGTTACAACGTGGGTTGCAGTAGAACAGAATGAAATATCCGTGTCATTTTTACAAAAAACTAATTTGCATTGCTAATTGAACTGGTTCTGATAAATTGCCCTGCTGTCCAATAACCTTGTTATTCTGGTTGCTATGTGCAATCATAGCATTTCAAATAAGACTTCTGTTTCACTGCACAATAGCTTGTTACATCGGTTTACCAGTATTTTCCAGTCAATGTAGAATTGCTTACAAAAAATGGATTTCAATAAGCAGGATTACTTGGAAAGTGACAGCTAAAGGGACTGTGACCTCACTTCCTTTAGGGTTTAAAGATCAGGCCAATGGTTTGATCTTAGACATCAAATTATTGCATTCTGTAATCATACACTTATTCTGCACCAGTTTTAGAAACATAGAAAAATGTCGGCAGATAAGAACCTTTCGGCCCATCTAGTCTGCCCAATTACATGGATACTTTACCTGGATTTATCTTTTGTTTAGGATAGCCTTATGCCTATCCCATGCTTGCTTAAATTCAATTACTGTTTTGGCCTCTACCACTTCTACTGGAAGACTGTTCCATGTATCCACCACCCTCTCAGTAAAATAATGCTTCCTGATGTTACTTTTAAACCTTTGCCCCTCTAATCTAAGACTGTCCTCTTGTTTTGCTATTTTGTTTCCTTTTAAATATACTCCCTTCCTCTACCTTGTGGATTCCCTTTACGTATTTAAATGTTTCTATCATATCTCCTCTGTCTCGTCTTTTTTCCAAGCTGTACATGTTAAGATCATTAAGCCTTTCCTGGTAACTTTTCTCCTTCAAGCCGTACACCATTTTAGTAGCCCTTCTCTGAACTCTCTCTAAAATGTCTATATCCTTCTGGAGATACGGTCTCCAGTACTGCACACAGTACTCCAAGTGAGGTCTCACCAGTGCTCTGTACAGTGGCATGAGCACTTCCCTTTTCCTACTGCTAATACCTCTCCCTACAAGTCTGTCAAATTTTGTGTGTCTGCAAATTCTTATGTCATAAACTTTTTCTATATTGAACATCTGAAGTACTGTACCTTCAATAAAATACTTATATTCTAACAGTCAATTGTTATCTGCTGTCGGACAAATACAGTTTATCCATTTTGCAAGATAGGCAATGTGCTTGTGTTTCTATGACATGTCTCATGTCCATGTTTTATATACAGGTTGGATACGTGCTTGGAGCTCCTTATTTCTACTGGTCGACTACCAGAGGCCGCATTCTTAGCCCGGACCTACTTGCCGAGTGAGGTGTCCAGGTATGTGAGCATTGAGCTATTTTAACTCTGTGGCTATTTAGTAGATTGATTTACAACGTTAATGGATGCTCTAGGCAGAAAACACAACAACAAAACCAGTTGGGAAAGGGGCAACAGAAGGTTATACCTGTCTGGTATTTGGTCACCGTGTAATACTCTTATTAATAGGGATGCACCGATACCACTTTTTTAAGACCGAGTACGAGTACCGATACTTTTTAAAAGTACTCACCGATACCAAGTACCGATACTTTTATTTAATGTCATGTGACCGCTTTCCAATAAGAACAGACCATATAAAAATGCCCCCCGCTCACATGTATATCCCCCGATATATATATATATAATATATATATATTCATACTGCCCCAGCTCATGGATGCCCCAGCACATGGATAATTCCCCAGCACACACATGGGTTATTATGCCCCCACAGCTCACACATGAGTATGCCCCCCCCAGCTCATGGATATGCCCCCACATGGATATTGCCTCCAGCTCATGGATATGCCCCCTCATGGATATTGCCTCCAGCTCATGGATATGCCCCCTCATGGATATTGCCTCCAGCTCATGGATATGCCCCCACATGGATATGCCCCCTCATGGATATTGCCTCCAGCTCATGGATATGCCCCCTCATGGATATTGCCTCCAGCTCATGGATATGCCCCATCATGGATATTGCCTCCAGCTCATGGATACTGCCCCATCATGGATATTGCCTCCAGCTCATGGATATGCCCCATCATGGATATGCCCCCACATGGATATGCCCCCACATGGATATTGCCTCCAGCTCATGGATATGCCCCCACATGGATATTGCCTCCAGCTCATGGATATGCCCCCACATGGATATGCCCCCTCATGGATATTGCCTCCAGCTCATGGATATGCCCCATCATGGATATTGCCTCCAGCTCATGGATATGCCCCCACATGGATATTGCCTCCAGCTCATGGATATGCCCCCACATGGATATTGCCTCCAGCTCATGGATATGCCCCCTCATGGATATTGCCTCCAGCTCATGGATATGCCCCCTCATGGATATGCCCCCTCATGGATATGCCCCCTCATGGATATGCCCCCTCATGGATATGCCCCCTCATGGATATGCCCCCTCATGGATATGCCCCCTCATGGATATGCCCCCTCATGGATATTGCCTCCAGCTCATGGATATGCCCCATCATGGATATTGCCTCCAGCTCATGGATATTGCCTCCAGCTCATGGATATGCCCCCACATGGATATTGCCTCCAGCTCATGGATATGCCCCCACATGGATATTGCCTCCAGCTCATGGATATGCCCCCACATGGATATTGCCTCCAGCTCATGGATATGCCCCCACATGGATATGCCCCCTCATGGATATTGCCTCCAGCTCATGGACCGCCCCCCCCCCCCCCGACTATACTTACCTTCCTGGGCGCCGCCGAGAATGTCTCCGCGCGCCCGCTCGTTGGAAGACCCCAGCCGCGACCACGTGATCCCGGCTGGGGGCCTTCCAACGAGCGCGCGCGCGGAGACATTCCCCGGCGGCGCCCAGGAAGGTAAGTATCGTCGCGGAGAGCAGCTGCAGGGCCTGTCTGAATGCTCTATCAGCATTCAGACAGGCCCTGCAGCTGCTCACTGTGTTTAATACTTACCTTCCTGGGCGCCGCCGGGGAATGTCTCGGGCGCGCGCGCACGTTGGAAGGACCCCAGCCGGGATCACGTGGTCGCGGCTGGGGTCCTTCCAACGAGCGGGCGCGCGGAGACATTCCCCGGCGGCGCCCAGGAAGGTAAGTATTGCGGAGAGTGCGGGGCCGGCTGTCCGAATGCCGATAGAGCATTCGGACAGCCGCCGCAGCCCCTCGGATACCGGAAGCCGGCTCAATGTCGGCTTCCGGTATCGGAAAAAATATCGGGGGGTACTGCACGAGTACCAAGTACTCCTGCAGTACCCAGTATCGGCCCCGATACCGATACTAGTATCGGTATCGGTGCAACCCTACTTATTAACCTCCCTGGCGATATTCCAGAGTGTGACTCGGGTTTAAATATTCCTGCCGCAATCGGTAATCCCGAGTGTGACTCGGGCTGTATATACTCACCGCTCCCTCGCTGTCTCTGCAGTCACCGCAGTGTGATGGCGGTGGCCGGCCACTTGCTTCCTGGTTCCGCTCCCTGCGAGCCACGCGACGCGTGGGACCTGATGGCAAATTTGAACTGTTAAAAAAATAATGTAAAGTACAGTAAAAAATTTATAGTCCCATGTTTCAAGATGAATAAATCATACCAGGGATGTTTACTGAGGCAATATGCAGTGACTAATATTGCACCCTTATTTTCTGAAAGATTTCTGTGTTTTTGGTTTGATTTAGATTATTGAAATATTATTTATTTGCATTATTTTAGATAATTATTTTTGGGATAATAATTTATTTCGTGTTTCAAACTTTATCTGACTCCGTGTGTTTACTAGACTCTTGTTTGCACAAATTTCAGTGAGTTATTCCTAAGGATTACAGGCTTACTATATAAAACAACAAGTTTGAAAAAATTAGACTGTCAGCGAGGTTAAATCCTGCGTTATGTTCTCACCTGGCAGGCATCGGCACTTGTGAGATGAGCAAGCATGCGCGCAATTTGATGACTTTCAATATAGAAGCATTGAAAAGCATTGCAGACTTAATTCGGATTTTTTGTAGAGCTATCCCCCAAAAAAGCCTGTCAAGGGGTAGCAGATGGCTTTTATGGGTGAAGGGGAAAACCTTTGCTATGACTGTGTTATCCCAGCAGCCACGTACAGCCAAGGGGTCGGACACACATAACACGCAAGCCATTTTAAATTCTCTTTAATTCCACAAATTGTAAGGATGGGGAATTCCACGTGACCTTAAAGGGCCACTACCACTAAAAATTTCCTTATTTTGTGTTGCGGATATCTTACATGTGCTTTTGTTTTTCTCTTGTAAGTTTAGTTAAGAAAATATTTGCCTCTATACGTGTCACTGGATGCATCCATTGTGTTGTAAACTGCCCTGCCCCTACAGTATCTTTACATCACTCGCTCCTCACTTTGCGGCTTTGGCCATAGAATGGAGTGAATGGGTCCGTCACAGACTCAAGTGATTTGTATTGTGTGGAATGTATGCAAAGGATTTCACCTGGGGGTAGATTAGAAGTCTTTTAAGCTTCCTGTCCTATCTCATTCAGCTGCCAGCTCTCATCTACAGTAGCGCAAAGAACACAATAGCCTTATCTAAAAATTCCCTTCTTCACTCACTATAAATACTGTATAAGATAAACCACAACAGTAAAGTAAAACTTTTGTACAGATTTTGGTAAATGTTAAATCATGGGAAAAACCCATAAAATGGAAACGGGAGATAAAAAAATTGTTATTCTTTTTTTTACATGCAATTACTTAAAAAAATAAAACGCATGTGTTTGTATAATTTTCTTTTAGTTGTAGTGCACAAGTAATCTCGTTGCAGCTTATGTAAGTGGTCGTGTCCCTTTTAAAATGTGGTTACTCCCCAGCTGCAAACTTCATAAGACATACTTGGGACCATCAGCAATATAGGCAGAAAATCTAATAGGAATGCACGTTTGAGTACATTGAACATTTTGCATTGATAATGGTTGAGATCTTACTAGCTGTGATAAATGTTAACTGCATCCAAGCAGCTAAGTGTGGTTTCATGTTTTTTTTTTTTTTTTTGCCCCTTAATTATTATTTTTCTGCATCTATAGTATTTTTCTTGACCCTGGGGCTACATCAGTATTACTCGTTTTAAACAGCATTGTGTGGTGTCTACACCCTGCCGTCTTCCCTCAAACAGCATTTGCAGACTGTGACTTCTCTTCTTCTCTTCCTTTCTACAGGGTAGTGAAACTTTGGAAGGAAAGCTTGTCCAAGGTCAACCAGAAAGCGGCGGACTCATTGGCTGATCCAACGGAGTATGAAAACCTGTTTCCAGGCCTTAAGGAAGCCTTTTTGGGAGAGCAGTTTTTGAAGCAGAAGAGCGATGTTCTGCTCCCAGCAAGTGAATACCGCAATATTACTGTAAGTAACCTTTCAACGTGTGTCATCCATACGATTGGAAGGTTTTGAGCATGGTGATGTGCTTCATATGTTCGGGGACATTCCTGTATAAGATTGCTTGGTTCACGAAAGATCAAGTTGGGGTGTCCATTAAAATCACAAAAGGGTTTAATACACAGTATACTCTATGCAGTGATTTCTCTCTCCAACTCACAGTGCTGAAAAGATGTTCATACGACCTTAATCTTTCTCCTCAGCCAAACGAAGAAAGAAATGTTTTGGATGAATCAAAAGGCTTTGCCCCTTCTGAAGAAAGTGGCTCGGTGGTGAGTGACAACTTTGCAAGAAAAAACAATTCTTAAAGGGCCACTACCACCAAAAACTAAAATGTTCATATCGTGTTGATTTTATGTTGCAGATATCTTGCATGTGCTTTGTTTTTCACTTGTATGTTAAAATATTTTACAATGTGTGTCACTGGGTGCCTCCATTGTGTGATATCTTGTGTTGTAAACGAACTGCGCTCTGCGAGGTAGCCAGACGGGCATCAGAGTGGAAGGAACGTCCACTCTCACGGACGTTCCTTCCGCTCTCAAAAATGCTTGACTGACCCCAACCTTAGTGGGGGGGAACCCTCAAATAATACCTTGCTAACAATTAACCCCTTCACTTTCAAAAACATGTAGTCACCTATTTGCACTGAAAAATATTTATAAAAAAAAAAACAAACTAAATGTAGTCCATGAAAACCCACCTACAGGCATTATTAAAGAAAGATGAATCTTTTACCTGGGGGAGTACAAACCTTAAGTCTCATTTAGCTTATGTCACTCAGTAGGAAGGACCTGAAAGGATTAGTACCTACCCTTGCTGTAACAAAACGTTCAACAGATTTTACTGCAGAATTGTAACAGCCCGGGAGAGCGCAGAATACAGGGAGATCTCTGGGGTCACTCACTGCTGTTCAGGGATAAGATTCACGGTGTTATGACTGAAAATCCTTATACAGTACAGATACAAGGTGTTACTGTAACTTCCATACACAGGCATTATGCCACATACTGATAATTTCTATTGGTATTTTTAGAAGCTCATCTCATTATGATCACTATAAATTCCCATAAGCAGGAAATCTGACTACGGTACCTAGATCCCTTTTGGTGTACATGACACATAGGCCATTTCTGCCTGTGTGCAAATCAGTGTTAATTTTGACAGCAAATTTAATTTTAGTCATCAGAATTATTATTAATTTTAGTCTAATTTTAGTCGACTAAATTTAGAGTAGATTTTAGTTGACTAAAATCGAATGTGTTTAATGTGTAATTCATTATTTAAGCTTTTCTGCAGCATTTGCAAACTCCTTTTATACTCCTGGGGCTGGATTACATGCCGGGAGTAAGTGAACTTCTAACTCCATAGACTTTAATGGCTCTTGAAGTTCACTTACTCCCTTTTTTCATAGTCTCCAGGAATGGACTCCAGCCCCTGGAGCATACAAACATACAATAACTTTGTATTGTTTGTAAAACATTAAATGTGTACACAATAAGGGCACAGATTTTGATATAAACATTTCTTTATTTAACTTAAAATTAAATAAAACCAAGTCTCACAGCTCTCGTGGGTATATTTGCCGCAGCTCACATTGGTATATTTGTCCCCCAGCTCTCATGGGTATATTTGCCCCCAACACTCATGGGTATATTTGCCCCCAACACTCATGGGTATATTTGCCCCCAACACTCATGGGTATATTTGCCCCCCAGCACTCATGGGTATATTTGACCCCCCCCCCCCCCAGCATTCATGGGTATATTTGCCCCCAGCTCTCACCTTTGCTGGACGGTTTGGGGAGACAGAGTGGGCCCGCCGCCGGTTTCCCTCCGATGTTGTTTGCAATTACAGCCAGCCAGTGGCGCACTCTGAAAGTGCTGCGTTGGCGTCTGCAGCGTGCACGTTGCACTGGCGCCGCCCCTCACGTGACACGTCACGTGAGGGGGCGGCGCAGGCGCCACCGCGGCACTTTCAGAGTGCACTGCTGGCTGCCTGTAATTGCAAACAACATCGGAGGGAAACCGGCGGCGAGCGCACTGGTGTCCGCCAGGCCCCTACTGCATCGCATCGGCATGAAAAGAAGCTGCCGGACAGGAGGAGAGTGAATGTCCGACGCTGCTCAGCTTGACATTTTTGTTGTGAATCGTTTCATTTACGAAAATGGCAGAGTATTTTCGCCATGATTTTCGTCAGGCACACATCATTTTCGTCTCGTTACAATTTTGTTTCTAGTAAGGAAAAAGTGTGCCTGACGAATATATTTCGACGAAATTAACACTGGTGCAAATACAGACCCTTGTGCAATCTAGAATCATTGACCTTTCATCACAACAGTATTTGTAAAAAAAGTGGTTCGTACATTGCTATTGTATCCTACATTTCATTGTTATCTATGCATACAGTTTTTTCAGATAAATTTAGCTTTTTCTTGTCAACTGAAAGAGTTGCAATGTCACAAAAGATGTGGCCAATGAAATGCAATTGAGGGCATCGTTTGTTCAAAAATGAGTGGTGGTCAGTTTGTCCAAAGTGAGTATACAGAAAGCTTCTTGTTGAGCCAAATTCTGAATGTCACTTCCACAATCTGACGGGGATATGCTCAATGGGAACAGATGCTTAACTGATCTCGGCTCCTGGAACAGTTTAGCCTCAGACCTATACATATTGGATACAGACGTACTGCGCAATATATGTCTCTCTATTGTCTTCCATCTAGGATATATAAGGAATAGACCTTCTCGTGAACTTTCCCACTCTTTGCGTGAGGACTATATTCTATATTTGGTCAGACGTATCTGTAAAGTTTTTGATTTTACATTTTGTAGGAACCAGAAAATCCATCTACTCCATCCCCAGTTGTGCCTGTCCCTGTTTCTGTACCATCCCCTTCTCCTGTTGCACCAGAACAGACAGTCCCCGAAACCACAGAGGAAAAAGTGAGTGAACTGAAACTTGTTTGAATCCATTAGATAAACCGCCAATAGCACGTTCTTTTATGGTAGACGAGGAAATTGCTTGAAGCAGGATCTAGGTTAGGGCTTGACAAAATTTGCTTTGAATCTAGGAGCCAGCTAAAAAAAGGTAAGAGCCAGTTTTTTTTTTTTTATGGTAATAATCGAGTGTTCGTCTCCCGTCTGTCTGTTCCTCACTGCTATTACAGTTTTAAATGTGTGAAGTTCTTAGGGATCCTAAGAAGGTTAACAGAAAGAAGCAGAGGCATAACGGTGTGTAAACCTGCGCTGTGAACCCTTTGAAGAGAAAATTTAATTATTTTAATATTGCCCAACATGACCATATTCAGTGTATCATTGGAAAGGTCAGACGCTGTCCTTTTCAATGACCGTCTCGATCACGTGCGATGAACGGGCACAGAGATACCGCAGTCCAAAGGATCCATGTGCCTCCTTGCTGCAGAGAAGCAGTCCTTCCCTCCCTTCCTCCTTGTGGGCATGTTGATCAAGTGTCTCCCATCACTGGGCCTGGCAAGGTGCAGCTGCTGGGGATGAGGAGCTTTTGGGGGTAGTACTAGGGAACAGAGAATGACCATGTCTCGCTGCCTGGTGTGAAAGACCTGAACATTTGAGGGTCCGCTAGCAACTCCTACAGCCAATCAATGTCATTGGCTGCAGGGGGCGGCTTTAGTTCAGGCTGTTCTGCTGCAGCAAGGGGTTGATGGTGGCAGCTGCAGACGCCGAGCTTTGTCTGGAGGTCTGGCATCACGTTTGAATGCAAATTTTGGTTGAAATGTGGCAGTAAGAATCACAATCCTGATCGGGTTTTCTATTCGAGAGTGTCCTTTTTAACATTAACGCCAAGGTTCTACTTAGATGTTTCTTCTTTCAGGCTTTCCTGGACCTCGAAGAGGATTTGGACAACATGGAGCTGGAAGATATTGATACAACAGACATCAACTTGGATGACGAGCTATCTGACTAAACACTATGGCCAGAGATTTTATTTAAGTGACCAAACGAGTTTTCTCCCTTCCTTTTATAGAGACGGTCAGCATCTGGGCCCCAGTTTCCACCTTTCCAGTCTCCAGTAGACACTGCTCCCAAAATGTCTGACCAACATTAACGTGTGCAAAACACATGAATGGATCCTCCCTTGTACATTTCTTGGAGCAATCACTCCTCGCCTACATTTTGCAATGTCTGACATAAAATGATCTGCATTAATTGAACGGATTAGGCACAAAGCTGTTTTGTTCATCTATATGTGACCATCGTGAACGAAAAATAAACATTTAATATCTTTACTCTTTAGTACATGACTAGTTTATTTTTCCGCTGATCTGTGCAAAAGCTCTCGGCGTCTGCCCTTCACATGCTGTTACTGTATACCTTGATATTGAAGGAGTCCAAGCTTTCCATGTTTAGAGGAGCTAGGTTTAGTGACAGCTACATCACAAAAACTCCTACTTGATCGTTTACTCAACATTCCCTTTGAGATACACTCAGCAGGTAATGGGTTGGCAAACTCCAACCTTAATAATGCTTGACCAGTCATCGTAACAGTTTGAGTTGGACCATCACTGAAACACTTGGGCTCATCATTAGCAACGGGCCATCAACACAACACAACGAGCAGTCAAACGAATGATCCTGAAATCTACGGGGTCACCTGAAATTTTGTATCAGCAGCAGTACGTACTATGGCAGACAGGGACAGCAATTTTCTTGCCTATCATATGCAGTTTCTTCTCCATTTCTATTTACACCAGTGTCGCTATATAATGTAGTGTCCTCCTGACCATAAAGAAGCATAATGTCAGTCTTTATTTGCCAATCAATATCAGTCAACTAGGGGGTGTGAAGATGCAAAAAAAAAATCCACACAGGGATTAGTAGGGTTACCAGACCGACCATGTTTTCTTAGGCGCACATTTATTCATGCTGATGGGCAGCGCATGAAAAATGCCACCCTGCAGCATGTATAATCCATACGCTGCAGGTGAGAAATCAAAAAATGAATGGCTGGTGACCTGCCTTGAGTTTCTTCCTGCAGTTTGAGTTATACATGTTGCAGGGCACTTTTCCTTGTGCTTCCCTCTGCATGAAATAGTAATATACATTTCAGGCAAACGTGGCAACCCTGGGTATATGGCATAATGAAATAAATATTGCCTCTTAATGTACATAAGGGGTTAATTCACTGACAAACTCAACTTTGTGACTATGGGTGAACAAGAGATCTTCAAAGGCAGGTAGTGTTCCTACAAACACTGGACAAAAATGAGTAGACTAGCTATTCTTCAGAGATGAAAAAACAATAAGGTGGAAAAAATGGCGCAGATAATGTGTAGATGGTCGGTCTTGGGTATCAGCAAGGGCACAAACGCACACTCCCAAGTGCGAATAGTCAATGGATAAAATAATGGGTAGAGTCCTCGCACTTACGCCAAGTGTCCAGTGAGTAATACTTCAAGATAATCTAGAAAACATAATAGGAGACATACATTGCGCAGTACATCCTTATGACACCTGGTTTCCAGAGAGAAAGTATTCAACTCACTTTTTTCTGAGCCCCATAAAGTCGGCTCTGGACTATATAGGCATATATCTGTGGATATGATCTCACCAGCCCGTCCTACCAGCAACCATCCGTGGTGATAACCTGGTCGATAGATGAAATATTGGATCCCCGGGATATGTCACAGACGAAAAGTCGGCAGGATAAAATAAAGTAAAATTTATTGCAGCACTAATGCGTTTCGACCTAATTGGTCTTTATCAAAGTGCAGAAAAATATACATACATATTGTATATTTTTCTGCACTTTGATAAAGACCAATTAGGTCGAAACGTGTTAGTGCTGCAATAAATTTTACTTTATTTTATCCTGCCGACTTTTCGTCTGTGACATATCCCGGGGATCCAATATTTCATCTATGGACCAGGTTATCACCACGGATGGTTGCTGGTAGGACGGGCTGGTGAGATCATATCCACAGATATATGCCTATATAGTCCAGAGCCGACTTTATGGGGCTCAGAAAAAAGTGAGTTGAATACTTTCTCTGTGGAAACCAGGTGTCATAAGGATGTACTGCGCAATGTATGTCTCCTATTATGTTTTCTAGATTATCTTGAAGTATTACTCACTGGACACTTGGCGTAAGCGCGAGGACTCTACCCATTATTTTATTCTTCATAGATGTTTGCAACACTGGTGAATATATTGATAATCCCATATATTCCAGACCTTTAATAGGTACGCTTCATAAAACCACAGTGCGGTCGATAACACTGGTTAAAACCTAAGCAATACAAAATACAGAGCAAACCATCACCTTAAAACAAACCGTTGATTTAATACTTAAAACGATAGGGAACCACTCATATTTTATTTGTAGTGCCACTTTTTTTGTGAGTGCAATACAGCATAAATTAATATAATCGGCGTCACCACAGAGCATCAGGCAATATCCTCGAGCCACCTCATCCTCCGGGTGAAGCACCAAGGCACCCAAACTTCATACCTCTTGATAGTCCCTTTTTATACAGGATGGAACGCATCTGCTTTCCCAACACGGAGTATAGTGGCGATTCGAGGACACTGATACCGGACGTTTGGGCGCCTTGGTGCTTCTCCTGAAGGATGAGTTGACTTGGTGATATCGCCTGATGCTCTGTGGTGACCGATTGTATTAATCTTTGCTGTATTGCACACTGGACACATTTTTTGTTAGGGAACCACTATCCTTTTAAGTATTAACTCGTTTTTTACGTGATGGTTTGCGCTGTATTTTGTATTGTTTAGGTTTTAACCATTGTGTTATGGACTGCACTGTGGTTTTGAGCCGTGCCTATGATGGTCCTATATATTCCAGACCATACGTCCCTGGTCTGTATGTGTGCACATCTGTTTTGTTGTCACTTTATCTAGCACTGTGTGAGGAGTGCTTTGAGCACTTGAGGCCAGCATAGTTATTTTTTTGCACTCAATCTGATATATACTGGTGAATATGTCCACAATGTTAAAGTTGCAATGTTCATTGAACAATGGTAAAAACGGAGTACGGTGCTAAATAATTACAGTAGAAATACCATAAGGTACTACACAGAGCAACGTCTGCAGAAGCAATGGTGCGAACTGTGGTGGCAATCCCCACCATGGCAAATTTACCATATTTCACCACACTTTACAGTCTGACGTAAAAGTGCTGTGAATGAATGGGATGAGGTTATTCAAAGAGCTGAAATTTCCACCGAATTGCACCAAACTCTGCATTTCACTGTACAGTGTAATTTCGTGGCAGTTTGTCTATTCAGAAAGCTGTCATACTAGCAAGTTGACAGCGAAATACGATGCAGTTCACCGCAATTAGGTGATCGCAAACTTTTCCTTTTAGAGAAGTAATGGTTAATGTATTCAGAGAACTCAAGCGTCAGTGAAATGCCCTGATTTTCATTGATTCAGTTTGAATCCTATTGGATTTGTCTGTTCAACTGTCAATGTTGGGAAAAAAAAAACCACCTTGTGAACTTTTTCATTTTCAGCAAACCATTTACTTTTTTGTCATCCTTTTTTTATAGTGAGACGAAATTTGATAATTTTTTTTATAAGAGCTTTATTATTTTGACATCTTAATGCATTTTTATTGGCTTGAACACTAAAAGTAGCAGAGTTCCAAGAAACTGCGCACCCAAATGACTGATCTGACTACTACTCTTGCTACTTTAGAGAGATCACATAAAGCTCAACCTGACCCATTGATCTGGAACCGAATAGTGACTACCAGGGGAGAACTGAACTCCCTACAGACAGAGCACTAGGTGATCTCCGTAGGGTCGGACAGCTATTTTTTGAGAAGGGTAACAAACCAGACGACATGCTAGCTCGCAAACTGCGCGCCCTGCGTAAGCGTAACTCCATAGCGAAAATCCAGAGACCGGGGGGAACGTCCCGGCAGTAGCTCCGACAGAAATAGCGGAAGAATTTGTGCGTTATTATACTAAGTTGTATGACGGTACAACAGCCCCATCTGACGACCAGAAACGACAAAAGATTCGCTCATTTTTGGAACAATTGCCACTACGATCGCTGACTCGACCGCAGGCGAACGCGCTGGCGACCCCAATTACTGCTGAGATCCTCCCACTACTGAAAGGACTCCGAACATCTAAAGCCCCAGGCCCGGACGGGTTTAGCCCCCTATACTATAAGATATTCCGAACTCAATTAGCCCCAATCCTAGCTAATATGTATAACGGCGTCCTAGAAGGCAAAACCCAGGGCCGTAGGAAGGGCGAGGCGAATGAGGCGCCTGCCTTGGGCACAGCTGTGAAGGGGCGCAGCCATGGCTCGAGTCCTGCGGGAATGCTGCGGGAACGCAGGTTGCGGGAACCTGCGTTCCCGCAACTTTCCAGCAGGTCTTGAGCCATGGCTGCGCCCCTTCACAGCTGTGAAGCGCCCAGCCCGAAATGATTGCCGGCGGCCGCTTGCTTCCTGCTTGAACGGCCGCTGACAGGAAGTGCGAGCGGCTGCATTTCCTGTCAGCGGCCGTTCAAGCAGGAAGCAAGTGTCCCCCGGCAAGGAGAGGTTAGCTGGGGCGATATCCTGGCGACCTGGGGGGGGGCGATATCCTGGAGACCTGGGGGGGGCGATATCCTGGAGACCTGGGGAGGGCGATATCCATGAGACATGGGGGCACTCCATGAGAGCTGGCTGGGGCATATCCATGAGCTGGGGGGCATATCCATGAGCTGGGGGGCATATCCATGAGAGCTGGGGCAATATCCATGAGACCTGGGGACATTATTCATGAGAGCTGGGGGCATTATCCATGACACCTGGGGGCATTGTCCATGAGAGCTAGGGCAATATCCATGAGAGCTGGGGCATTATCCATGAGAGCTGGGGGCATTATCCATGAGAGCTGGGGGCATTATCCATGAGACCTGGGGGCATTGTCCATGAGAGCTGGGGCAATATCCATGAGAGCTGGGGGCATTATCCATGAGAGCTGGGGCATATCTATGAGAGCTGGGGCATATCTATGAGAGCTGGGGCATATCTATGAGAGCTGGGGCAATATCCATGAGAGCTGGGGCAATATCCATGAGCTGGGGCATATCCATGAGAGCTGGGGCATTATCCATGAGAGCTGGGGCATTATCCATGAGCTGGGGCATTATCCATGAGCGCTGGGGCATTATCCATGAGCTGGGGCATTATCCATGAGCGCTGGGGCATTATCCATGAGAGCTGGGACAATATCCATGAGAGCTGGGGCATATTCATGTGAACTGGGGCAATATATACCCATATGAGCTGGGGTCAATAATATCCATGTGAACTGGGGAAAATAGTCTGGGGGCTCAGTGCTGTGTATATTATTCAGGGGGGGTGTATATTATGCTATATGTTCTTTTGCTATACATGCATGTATTCTGTGTGCACTGTATTTGTACATGTACTAAGTGTGCACTATATATGTAGGGTACAAAGGGTGGTCCGATCCGCTGCTTCTGGTCGCGGGGAGCATCCAGGGGCTTAGCACTGCACCACTGGTCAGGGACTCTGATTTTTAAAATTATGTGGGGGGGCACAATTTTCTGTTTTTGCCTCGGGTGCAAAAGGAGCTAGCTACGGCTCTGCAAAACCCCACCCAAAGAGCTGCTGGCCACCTCCATAGTGGTGATTCCCAAGGAAGGGAAGGATCCCTCTACTTGCGCTAGCTACCGCCCAATATCATTACTGAATGCAGACATGAAAATTTATGCAAAGGTCTTAGCTATGCGTTTGAGCCGCCATCTGCCATCCCTAGTACATCCTGACCAGGTCGGTTTTATCCCGTCTCGCGGAGCCCCTGATAATATTCGCCGCACGGTGAACCTACTCTCTATAGCGCACGCCTCCAAACAACCTTCACTACTGCTTTCCCTCGACGCCGAGAAGGCCTTTGATCGAGTGGACTGAACATATTTATGGGAGGTCTTGAGGCGGTTTGGTGTGGGAGACGGGATGATAGGGGGTATTTGTGCGCTTTACTCATCACCAACGGCCTGCATAACGACTATGGGAGGGAGATCACGACCATTCGACATTTTAAATGGTACGCATCAGGGTTGCCCCCTGTCCCCACTCCTGTTCGCCCTATGCCTTGAACCCCTGGCGGAGCAGATAAGACGTCACCCGGATATTTCAGGATTAGCAGTGGGCGACAAAAACTATAAGTTGAGCCTTTTCGCAGACAATATCCTACTCACGATAACCCGACCCCTTATTTCATTACCGAACCTATACAGTTGCCTTTCCTCCTTCGGTGCCCGCTCTGGCTACAAAATTAATATTGCCAAATCTGAAGCTTTAAATATTTCATTGCCTCAGGAGGTGGTTACACTCTTACGGGACACATTTACCTTCCGCTGGTGCCCCCAACGACTCCAATACCTGGGGATCTATCTCACCGCTCACATATCGCAGTTCTACGCCTCTAACTATCCTGACATGATTAAACACATCAAATCCCTACTACGGCAATGGTCCTCTTACTCCATCTCCTGGATGGGCCGCATTTATGCCCTTAAAATGACAGCACTCCCGAAACTTCTGTATCTTTTCCGCACCTTACCAGTTCCCCTACCACTGACGATCCTACCCGACCTCCAATCAGCCTTTTACCGTTATGTATGGCAGAGGAAGAAACCAAGAGTTTCCTGACTGATACTACGCCGTCCTAAACTACATGGGGGCCTTGCAGTCCTTGACCTAGCTCTGTATTATAAATCGGCACAATTGACGCAACTTCTCCAATGGTCCTCTAGAAGGGGTAAGGTCTGTTGGGTTGACATAGAGAACGACTATGTTGCCCCTTCATGCTTATCGCAGGTACCCTGGAGACAGATCTCCTCGACAGAAAGAGGTCGCTTATTGCCCACCACTACTCATTCACTGTCTATATGGGCTAAGGTCAAATACCGTATGTCCCTCACCACCACTACATCTGGTTTGCTACCACTGCGAGATAATCCTCTCTTCCCCCCATGGAATGGGGAGGAGGGCCGAGCTTTTGCTTGGTGGCAAAGGAAGGGCTTTACGACACTGGGAGCGGTGCTATTGCAGGGGAAATTCCCCCGGTGGGAATACTTTAGAGAGTCACATGATATCCCTTTACGAGAATTTCACCGATATTCTCAAATTCGACATTTTGTATGTAGTCGCTTAACTATGGGCACCCCTGTAGTGACCTCATTTGAAAGCCTAGTAATGAGAGGCTCAAGCACAGCAGGAGCGATATCCCAGATATATAATCTTCTCCACCCGTCTCTCGAGTGCCCCTGCTCGTACCAGCATCTATGGGAAATAGATCTGTGTCGCCACCTTACCAGGGAGGAATGGGAGGCGATAAAGGAGTCCTCGATGGGGATAACAACATGTACCCTGATAAAAGAGAATTGCTATAAGCTACTCTCCAGGTGGTACCTGGACCCGGTCCGATTACAGAAAATTTATCCCGCGCTAACTGGCTTGTGCACTAGGGGCTGTGGCATACGTGGAACGTTTTATCACATGTGGTGGGAGTGTGGGCTGGTAACCGTCCTGTGGACTTCAGTTTTCGCTATGATCTCCCGTGCTCTAGGTTTGCCAGTACCCCCTGATCCCGCTCTGGCCTTGCTCAATAGCCCGTCCCGACGTCATGGTCTATCACGCCCCTCCCTTCGACTAGCCCATCGTATTTGTACATCTACCCGCATTTGTATAGCTCGCTCCTGGAAACGAGACCTCCCCTCTGTACCGGAGATAGTTGCGAAGGTGTGGTATCTCTATAAAATGGAACGTCTAACAGCACAACTACACGACACGCTCCAACAATGCACAAAGATCTGGGAACCTTGGCTTATGACTCAGGCCATCACGTAATCGGGTATAGAACCGTTGGACCCAGAGACCTTGATTTTTTTTTTTTCGGGTTGTGTGTTTTTTAACTTTTTTTTTTCTTTTCTCTCTTTATTATTATTTTTATGGTTAATAATGTAAGTTTTATATAATTGATTCGCATGTCCTCTCGAGGCATCGTTATGTCTCAGGGACAGAAAGCATTTTCAGTTTCTTTATTTTATTTGTTTAATCTTGTTACTGCCTCCCTGAGATTATGCATCGCTCTATGGGCTTCCATGAGCGCCTTGTTGCTGTATTACTGAAAAACCAATAAAAATTGTGTTTAAAAAAAAAAAGTAGCAGAGTTCCTGTTTTGGCGGTCTTAGGGGGACCCTGCGGTGAATAGTGAATTCAATGCCAGGTCGGTGAAATGGAATCGAAGTGCATAAGGCTGGGGTCAGACCAGCGCACTTTTAACGTGCGTTCTGGCACACATAATTACGGCCGCACTAGCAGCAGATGACGGGCAATGACGGCCAATATACGATGTACGGCCGCACAAAAGTCCGGCCGTGCAACGCAAGTGGAATTTGAACGCATTTTTTTGAGAACGCTGAACCGCTAGTACTGACGTACTGAGTTCGCAGCTGCGGCATAGCGGCGTGTTTGCGTGATTAGGAGATGTCAGACGCTGCTAATGTCCAGCCTACATAACGTCCAGACGCAAAAACAGTTTTATTGACGATCCGTACAAAATCACGCCCGAAAATGCGCGCCGTCTGACCGTTTTTGCACATTCCGTGAAAAAATACGTCAATGCGTTCGGACGCAGTTTTTCACGTTCGCGGGGAAAAATGCTTTCGTCTGACCATAGCCTTAATCGGCAAGCAATGAAATTTCGGTGCTTTCTGAATAACCCCTATATCTTGCTAACCATGGCAGCGTAACATTGAGCTTCGCTCATACCTCAACGGAAAGGAAAGAATTTATACATTGAATCTCTGGACTTCGGTGTATATACTATAATTTGGTCACTTAGTTTAACGCTGACTTTTTTTTTTAAGGAGTTTTCTCCATAAGGTGTCAGAGCTCCTGCCAAAATATTTTACCTGGTCTCGTGAATCGGACAAAGAATTGTGGAGCACGATTTGGTCCAGACTCGAGGCTTGAATTCAAAATCTGAGGGCTACAGGAACAAAGTTAATCTGAAGGGAAGTAGCTTTAACCCTCAACTACTTGTAGATGGATACAGTGATAGAGCCTGCGTTACTATGGGATTCTGTTATTGTTCACCTGAAAGTGCCTTTTCTGCTCTTTGAGCAGTGCTACGAGAAGTTTCTTCTGAACCTATTTGTGGGGTAGCGTCCTTATCTCTGTCCTGACCTTCAACCATTACCGCATGAACATAACTGATAAAGGACATGTTATGCAATTTTGTGTGTCCCTCCACGTAAGCCGTGGGTCATGTTTTTGAAAGTGAAGGGGTTAATTGTTAGCAAGGTATTATTTGAGGGTTTTTTCCCCCCACTAAGGTCAGTCGAGCGTTTGCAGTGCAGAAGGAACATCTGTGAGAGTGGACATTCCTTCCACTCTGACACCCGTCTGGCCACCTCGCTTAGTGCACTCAGCGCTGCAAGGCTTGATCCTATGGAGGATCGAGCTTTGCAGCCCCATCGAACGTGCGTTGTAGCGCTTGAACAGAGAGGCTTTCAGCTCGGCCACTGTAGCCCCCGCAATTCGTGCATGCATTACAGCATGTTGCCGGCCCCATCAGAGCGTCAACACTGCAACAGACACTGGGAGGCATATCAGTACGGCTGCACATAGTGCACTCATCTGACCCCATCCTTCGATTGGGTACTAAAGCTAAAATGTTGTTAGATAGGAAAAGAGAATTGCCGCATATGCTATTTTTCACAGCAGCACCAGTCTCTTTCCTTTATAAATATTGGTAATTGTAGCACAATTGTCTCATTAGGGATGAGCCGAACACCCCCCGAGTTCGGTTCGGACCCGAACTTTCCAAATGTTCAGATCCGAACCTGAACTCAATACAAGTCAATGGGGCTGAAAATTCGGTTTTTAGAGTGCCCTCCAAGAGGGCATATATGCTAGATATTTGCCATAAAAGGTGTATGGGGGTCCAGGTAGTGCCCTGGGGGACAGGAAACAAGGACATAAAGTTAAAAAAAAAAGTTTAAAAGGGACAGTAAGTTTTCCATGAAATAAGGGTTAAAAATGAAAAATTCCTTCAAATATCGTGCCTAGGAGGTCCCCATAACCTGCCCGTGAAGTGGCGGATTTCTAGGATGTATAGAAATATGTAAAAACCAAAAAATGACATTTCAAATGACGGTAAATGCTTTTCCTTTAATCTATCCATAAACAACTGCTTGGGGCGGCAGTCTGTATGAAAAGAGGAGACATTTTCGGACACGAAGAAAAAGTTTACTGATTTTTTGGCGGTGAAAAGCAGGAGAATGATTGAAGAATGGAAAATTCTAGACCAAATGGGAGAATTTTTCTGGTTTGGCTATTTTGTCCCAGAATTTTCTCTTCAGTCATTCTCCTGAGTTTCACCTTTCTGTGAATAACCCTATCGTCAGGGTTATTCAGAGAGCGGTGAAGAGCAGGAGAATGGAGAATGGAAAATTCTAGGTCAAAATAGCCAAACCAGAAAAATTCTCCCATTTAGGCTAGGGTCAGACTAGCGAATTTTTAACGTGCGTTTAGGCGCACTTAATCACGGCCGCACTAGCAGCAAATGACGGCCAATATACGAAGTACGGTCGCACGAAAGTCCGGCTGTGCAACGCAAGTGGAAAATGAATGCATTTTTTCGAGAACGCAGAACTGCTAGTACGGACTACAGAGTGCGCTGCGTCCACTAGCGGCGTGTGTGCGTGATTTGGAGACATCAGACCCTGCTCATGTCCGGCCAACATAAAGTCCAGACACCCAAGGTTTCCTGGTTTGGATCCGTTAAAAAAAAAACAAAAAAAAAAACACAAAAATGTGCATCGTATGACCATTTTCGCGCATTCCGTGAAAAAATACGGCAATGCGTTCGGACGCACTTTTTGACGGTCGCTGCGAAAAGTGCGTTAGTCTGACCCTAGCCTTATCTCACTTTCCAAATCAGCTATTTGGTCCAGATTGTTCTCTTTTCCTGCCATTCTCCTGGTTTTCACCTTTCTCTGAACAACCCTGAGAGAGAGGTGAAATCCTGGAGAACTGGCAGGAGAAGAGAACAATCTAGACCAAATAGCCAATTTGGAAAGGGCGTTAAATGGGAGAATTTTTCTGGTTTGGCTATTTTGACCTAGAATTTTCACTTCTCCAGTTATTCTCTTGCTTTTCACCGCTCTCTGAATAACCCTGTGAATGTTTAATCCCAAGGTGAAAAATAACATTGCTTTAGATGTTAAAAGCGGGCAATGAGGAAATTTAGTATTTTTTTAAAACACCAGTTACATGCAGCATATTAGGAAGTTTTAGAAGGGAAATTAATTCTCAAATCTCAATCAGAAGCAGACACTACCCCACCCCCTCAGTATAGTGTACAATGTATCAAATTGATTAGACCAGACAAAAACACCTGGTGTTATGCCCGTTTGTGAACAGAGGTCATTTAGAGTTGAGAATCTTTCCACGTACACATTAGTTTTTAATTCAATATCTAATAAACCGTTGCTTATATTCTGCAGTAAAGAGTCCCTTTATTTCTAAATTTTTTAGTATTTTTTTAAGCATTTTCTATACTTTATTCAAAATGTCTTTTTTTTTTTTTCGAACTCGAACTGAACACACCCAAAAAGTTCAAAGGTCGCGAACTTTCGAACAACCAAAGTTCGGGCTGAACTCCGAACCGTCCGAACCGAACAGCTCATCCCTTCTCCTCATCCCCTCATTCCTAATCATAAGTAAAGTGCCAATACTCTGCAGTGCTGTCAATGGGTAGCACAAAACTAACAAGTTTGATATAGGAAAAGAGCTTACAATCTACTAGATATATGTATTACCCCGGTCTTCTAGCTTGGGGTAGAGCTACACCCAAATATGACACTGCCAAGGAAAAGAACATGTTTATTTCCATGCTACATGAAGCAAGCATTCTCTTCTATACCCCTATGTGTGATGCATTAGAACATCTTTATAATCATGACATTAGGCCAAACATGAAATCCTTAGGTGAGAAAAGAACAGATCGGTAGTTTGTAAATATTTTATTAGAAATGGGTGATAGACATTGACGGTATATCATCTAAGTCTCTATGGACTTCTATTTGGCCAATCTCTGTCCATATAAACTGGCAGAAGACGCGTCTTCCTTGTTGGACTCCATAGCAGGGCTGAGTGCAACAAACAGTTCCATATTTATTTGCAGCTGCGTTATGCAAACGGTTTAGGATTTCTCTTTCATACCGCAGAATTTCCTTCGTACCAACTGGATGTTGAGTCTTCAGGACGATCTTGCGTCGCTTGCAGCTTCTTGGTATGCCTGCAGAGCTAACTCTATGTAGCCGGGTTTCTGAGCCTCTGTTTTCACAAATATCTGCAGAGACAAACAGATACAAATAAATTTGCTAGTAATACATAAAATGAAAAACTGAATGCTATTGTTTCCAGTCAATGACAACCACCATCTCTAAAACCAGTTAACTACAAGGGCTTAATGAAGCACCGAGATCTCAGGAGTTCAGATAGAAAGGGTTGTTAAAAAGAAACTCCAGAAAGTGAGTAGACAAAATCTAAAAGATTGGTTGTGAAGGGGTTAAATGAGCCTTTCCAAGGGATTTGCCATAAAACCCACCGACAGCAATCATTTGTATTTTTTGTTTGAAAATAATTTTTAATGAGTCATAGAGTAATACAGAAAGAAATAATTCAAATGTATTCCTTACTGTAACAATCTATATGGCAGGTAGGTGCCACCACCTGCTGGCCAAAGGGAGCTATTGCAGCACTGGACACATGCTGGAACAGATGTGTGTTTTAAGCACAGATTTTCAGCTGTCCAAAGAGTGTTGGCATCTCTGACTTCAAGACTTAAGAGGCATGTTCTGGAGCCCAAATGAAATCCATTTGCAATAAACATATTTCCTTTGAATTGCTCTAGGAGAACACTGTATCAACTCCACGGGGTATCGGGGCACCAGCATGGTAGTTACAAGCATTTATAAAGCGCCAACAAATTCCTTAGTGCTGTACAATGGGAGAGACAGAATGACCAACACACACACACACCAGTAGGAGGGAAGACCCTGCTCAAGAGTTTACAGTCTAAGAGAGGAAGTGCACCTTGCAGCTCAAGTATAGTCAATCTTGCTAGTGAACTGGTTAAAAGGGTAACAAGTAGTGTTCTAAGCCTAACACAGCAGGAGGGGGAGGGGGGGGAGTTGTCCCCCAGAACAATTTATGTAAAAAATAAAAAAAAGTGACTTTATCAGGGTTATTCAAACAGATCCTAATGGCTGGAGAAAGGCAAATCAGCATTCGGTTACCTTTCTTGGCCATTCGGCTATCCAGAGAGCAGTCAATACGCCAAATCCTGGTGAATTGTCTGCACGTTCGGTGCCTGTTCGAGGTCAGTGAAATCTCCATAAAAAAGCACTGCTTCGGCTATTCAGAGAACACAAACCAGCAGTGAAAGGTTCCCGAAATGCCCTGCCATTTGGTGGTTTCATTAGACAGGTTTATTCAGGAGAATCCCATAGGCTTCAATGTTAAAAATATTCCTGTTTTAATTCAATATCTAATAAACCGTTCATTATAATATTCTGCGGTAAAAAGTCTATTTATAGATTTTTTTAGGATATTTTCTGCATTTTTCTGGATTTTTTTTTTTTTAAGATTACTTATTTTTTCTGTAACAGCCCTCTTTATTAGCATTCCCTGGACCTCATATGTAAATTTCAGACATTTTCGCTCAGTAGTTTCTTTGCAAACAGCGTTTCACTTTTCAATCATTCACACAAACTGTTTTCCTAATTTATTCACTGCCTTCTTCTGCGGTGTCGGCTTTTTCCGGAGGCTGCTCTGCGTGTGATTGGCTCCTGCTCGGGTTTTCCGGCAGGTTAATCCAGATGTTTTCACGGGTTTTCGGCAGCTTTTCCCTGCACTTCGACAGCCCTGTGGTGCTTGCTGAATACACCACAGGGTCGCCGAAATGGGATCGCCAAATCGCACCGAATTGAAGAGAACGAAAAGTCACCGAACGTGCGGTGACATTTCGAATCTCTTTGAATAACCCTGCATATGTTGGTGAATTTACAATGGCTTCTAGACAAAAAGTAAAGCATTAGAAAAAAAATAATAATAATTTTTATGAACCAGTCCTCAAGTAAGAAATTGAATAAAACCTAGTGACTATAAAAGAAAATCCAAAATGTACCTTCTGATCAGATTCTTAAAATTATTATGTTTTCCGTACATTCCTGTTATTAGCCCCAATAGGTCACACTCACCATATCAGTAACAGCCTATAACATACACTGACTGGTATAAGTGTAAAAACTCACCTTCAGGAGCTCAGCGCCCTCCAGACCCAGTGACTTCCTCGCACAATCTGTGTCTGAGTGCAACAGGTTATACAACTGAATTAACCTAACGGAATCCTCGATCCTACGGAGAAACACATCATCAGTAAAAGCAAGAAATATCGTATCAGGTTTTACTTTTTGCCTGAACACACCATATCCCTCTACTCACAGATCTCTCTGGATCATGTCTATAAGCAGTCCATCAATCTTCTTGGTGCAGCATAGATGCCACGCCATGCCGCCAAAGTGTCGTGTTGAGCGCAAGAGATCGTACTTGCCATATTGGTCAATGTTCCCATATGTCTGCTGGTGAACCTAAAAAAAAAGAGCAAGAAAAAGTAGAGATAGGTTATTTACTACTTCAATTGATGAGAAATTGTATTGAATTTGCAAATTTTAGGCCAAAAAATTAAATAAAATTTTAAATTCAGGTATTTTGGGTAAACTGTGGGCAATTCATTTTCAACCAAACTGCTTTTTTTGGCTAATCCACTGATACAACTTTGATATGGGCAGAAACCTTAAGGCTAATGTCAGATGAACGCAGTCTGAGCGCGCTCTGCGTGCGTGCATAACGAACAGACATACTGACGTAAGATACTTTAGACAACACACAATCCGTTTTTGTTGACGGACGTAGAAAAAAAAAAAAGGATTATGGGAAACAGAATTATTATGAAAAATGATAAAAATTTGAAAAGGATATGAAAAGCCATTTTGTGCGTCAAGGTGTTGGACGTTGCAAATGCGCTGCGTCTGACATCTCCTCGCTCACACAGAACGCTACACAGACGTGTTGCACTCTGCACGTCCGTGGTAGCGGTTTTACGTTCTTGCTTAAATTGCGTCCGTTTGCCACGTGCGTTGTGCATCCGCACTTCGGTGCGCACGTACTTCGCATGTGGGTCTCTATTGCTCATAACGGACGTTAAACTGTGCAGCAACAAGGACGCAATAACTGCGTTAGTCTGACGCCGGCCTAGGGGGGTGAGATTCAACAACGTACTCTAATGTATTCCGCCGAGTCTGGGTCAAACTGAGTCAGGCACCGGTTCAGAAGTTCTTCGTGTCGGTCCTGCTGGAACATGGCCTGAGGAAACAGAACACAGCGGTTTTCCAACTGAAGTCTGGAGGTTTATAGTCAGTTTTTTAAACACTAGTGGAATTTGAACAGAATCCGATACCTGCATATTTTCTTCTCGGAAGATGGGTGGTGGAACCAGTTTGCGTCCCTCTCTGGCAAAGTAGACCTGGATCATCCTGTCCCTTTCTTCCCATGTAGCTTTCCTGAGTACTCCACTTGGCTCCCGTACAACAATGAATCTCTCCTAAAGTGGGGAGAAGACACCAAAGTCAGCAACGACGATCGAATCGGATACATCAAGTACAGCCATCATGGTCCTCTTTAGGAGAGTGTGTGACTGATGGCAAAGACAGTTTGTGATTTCAGGACTAATCTTTTCACAAAAGGGAACGCAAATCTGTTTTTACATCATATCCACGGGTCCAAATGGGAGAGAGGTTCTATGATTATCCTCCACTTCTCTTAAAGTGGCTTAATAAATCAGGTTTCGGTGATAAGAAGTAAAAGAATCTAGACTGTAACACTGACTAAGGAAAGCAATGGGATGACGAGGGAGCGAGAGGATAGACAAAACAATTTCAGTCTGCATAACGAGGATTGATTCAGGTGCAAAAATAAACATACTAACTTTGCCTTTGCATAAGTCAATGGCACAATCCCACCTTGACAAGTCCGAGGAAACTGCTTTACTGTAAATAAGAATTTGGAATTCTTTGCTTAGACCAGGAGGCAGCAACCTCAGCCCTCCAAATACCGTGAAATGACATCTCCCATAATGATCAGCCATTCAGACTGACTGAGCCTCAAGGGAAATGTAGTTCAAAAACATCTGGGGTATAGGACTGCTCACCTCTGGTCAGAGAGATCGCTCGATCATTCTCTGCATAAAGGAAGCTGGTTGACCGGGGGGTATATATTTAACATCTCATATACTCACCTTCGAACTGCCCCCTATATATGGACCTCTCTCCCTTGTAACCCTCGACTCAACCCATACCGGACACCATCTCACTCCATAATCCCACTTTACTGCACACAGCCCCCATTCATCCCATTAACTTTCATACTCTATACCTCTGTGTGTCACCCCACTCCTTAGATTGTAAGCTCTTGAGCTGGGTCCTCTTTCATATCGTTCTCTGTGTGTCAAGCTTATTTGGTAATTTTACATTTACTTTGTCCTGCCCATTGTTTAGCGCTACAAAATATGTTGGCGGTTTATAAATAATAGTAATTTAAGGAGGAATAAGTTTGTCTCTGGATCAGGAAACCTGAACGCGAGTTATTTTTTTTCTCCTGGCTATATAAATCATGTTCCCAAGTGAACTTACACAAGCTCGACTGAACTGAAAATTGTTATTATGAGAAGTGCACGCATTACAACCCAGTCTTCCACCACCAGCGGTATGTGGCATCACATTATACACATCGCTCTGCAGCTTTCCACCTCTAGCGGTACCGGTCATATGCAGCGTCGCATTATACACATCGCTCTGCAGCCGTCCACCACAAGCAGTATCTGTCATATGCAGCGTCGCATTATACTCATCGCTCTGCAGCCGTCCACCACTAGCAGTATCTGTCATATGCGGCATCGCATTATACACTTCACTCTTCAGCCTTCCACCTCTAGCGTTATCTGTCATATGTGGCATCGCATTATACACATCCCTTTCCAGCCTTCCACCCGGGCGTTATCTGTCATATGTGGCATCGCATTATACACATCCCTCTCCAGCCTTCCACCCGGGCGTTATCTGTCATATGCGGTATCGCATTATACACATCACTCTCCAGCCTTCCACCCGGGCGTTATCTGTCATATGTGGCATCGCATTATACACATCCCTCTCCAGCCTTCCACATCTAGCATTATCTGTCATATGCGGCGTCACATTATACACATCCCTCTCCAGCCTTCCACATCTAGCATTATCTGTCATATGTGGCATCACATTATACACATCGCTCTGCAGCTTTCAGGGAACATGTCATTTTACTCATGAAGTGTGCGCAGGGCAGGGTCACTGTTACTCACACGGTGTGGAGTGCTGTAAGATATGTCGGTGAACACGTATTTCGCAGTTTCAATGTCACGAAGGATCTCATCGTCAGCCAAAACTTCATTTATTGGCTGTCGTACGCTCAAAACCGGTGGCATCTCCAAGAATTTCTCTGCAGACGTCGCCACCTTTTGTATAGTCTACAAACAGAAAACACGAAGGAATTGTTTGAAAGAGTCTGATCTCCAGTTCTCACACGTCACTCGGGTTTACTCATCTCACCTCTTGGTACTGTGCTTCAGTGAGCAGTTTGTATGTGGGGGGGCTCAGCTCCTGTTTCTTGGGCTTGAAGATCTTCTCCAGATTAAGACCCGTCATCTTCTTCAGCAAACTCTGCACATCGGGGTCTGAGAAAACAGCTGACCGGGGTGCTACAACAGGACACAAAGACATACGGTTCTAGTAACATTTCCTCTTGCAACTGGCCACTAGTTGAGCTGATAAGCTGAATGAGTCTGAGCCAACGGTGGTGTGCGTCGACTGCAGGGAGAGGCCATGGCGGCCCATTGAAGACAGCGAGGCGTACCTATAAGCCCTGCATCTTCAAGACCGTCTCGCGACAGCAATGTGTTAAAAAAAAACTGTAAACTTTGCACCATGTCCACTTAATTTATTCAATTTAATAAAAATTAAAATGTGAATGAAATATTTTTATTTAAGCTTTTATTTTACAAACAATATGGCCTTGTCTAGACTTTGGCTTTTGCATGGATACTTCATATGACCCTGTATGTAAGGGGTCAGCAACCTTAGCCCTCCAGATGTTTTGGAAATACATCTGTCATGATGTTCAGCTACTTATTAGATTAAAATATCTGGAGGGTCAATGGGGTTGCTGATCCCTATCGTAGTAAACCGGTACCAGGAATATAGAGGACCGTTAGACCCCTGCATCCCCTGTATAGGGAATTCCCTGCCAGACGGGACGGAATCCCAATCTCTGCTGTCATCACGCTCATGTGGAATACAGTCTGTGAGCAGGGGAAGCCCTACGGCAAGAGTTGTCAGTGTGCTGTGGGGGAAGCCCAAAATCAGCACCCTTCTGTGGGACCTCATGTGTCGCGGCTGCAGTGAGCCGGCTTCACCAATTATCGGAAATGTCGGCAAATAAAAGACTGATACGGATATCAGGAATTAGCTGAATATCGGCCACCGAACCGATCTTTTCCCAAAACATATATTCTATATGATACAAGGACAAATGAGATTCAATGTATTAAAAAACTCAAAAAGAAAAATATATATATATATATATATATATATAATCCCGCACAGTCAAATCTACTGTATAACATTCTGTTTTGATGGGGACCTACTAAATGGAATGACCATAGACTTTACAGGGAAGTGGAATGCCCATAGAGAATAACAGCACAGAGTGGAATGCCCATAGAGAATAACAGCACAGAGTGGAATGCCCATAGAGAATAACAGCACAGAGTGGAATGCCCATAGAGAATAATGGAGAGAACAATTTTTGGGCAAACCTGTGAGATGTAGCAAATTAAACTTTATCCCAGTAACAACGTTTAAAACTGAGATTACATGGGATTATCGCCGTTTTCTATGGAATGGCAAGGATGAATGACAGAGTGGAATGCCCATAGAGAATAATGGGAAGCCAATAGAAGAAAACAAACAAATTTTAGGCAAATTAACGTTTATTATGGATTACTGAGATTAAGTCTGTTTACCACTGTTTTCATTGATTGACAAAGGTGAATGGCAGATTGGAACGACCATAGGGTATAATGAAAATAAAAAATAAACTAATTTTAGGCAAATTTTAGAGACCTAGCAAGTTAACCTTTACCACGGGGTGTTGCCAAAGTACTGTACAGTAGTCACTCCTAAAATCAACTCCAAGTCCAATCTTTCCTCCCACTATATTCAGTGGGCATTCCACTTGGTCATTCATCCTGGTCATTCCATAGATAACGGTAATAATCCCAGTTTTTTTCAATGTTACTGGAATAAGGTTTAATTTCCTACATCTCAAAAGGTTTGCCCATAAATTTTGCTCCCAATTTTATACAACACCACCACTGAATTTAAAGAATATGTCAAATTGTTTGTTTCCATCATTCTCTACGGGCATTCCGCTCTGTCCCATCATTCTCTGCGGGCATTCCGCTCTGTCCCAATCGTTCTCTACAGGCATTCCGCTCTGTCCCATTCTTTCTCTATGGGCATTCCGCTGTCCCAATCGTTCTCTACGGGCATTCCGCTGTCCCATTCGTTCTCTATGGGCATTCCTCTCTGTCCCATTATTCTCTACGGGTATTCCGTTCTGTCCCATCATTCTCTGCGGGCATTCCGCTCTGTCCCAATCGTTCTCTACGGGCATTCCGCTCTGTCCCATTATTCTCTACTGGCATTCCGCTCTGTCCCATTATTCTCTACGGGCATTCCGCTCTGTCCCATTCTTTCTCTACGGGCATTCCGCTCTGTCCCATTCTTTCTCTACAGGCATTCCGCTCTGTCCCAATCGTTCTCTACAGGCATTCCGCTCTGTCCCATTCTTTCTCTATGGGCATTCCGCTGTCCCATTCGTTCTCTATGGGCATTCCTCTCTGTCCCATTATTCTCTACGGGCATTCCGCTCTGTCCCATTATTCTCTACGGGCATTCCGCTTTGTCCCATTCTTTCTCTATGGGCATTCCGCTCTGTCCCATTCTTTCTCTATGGGCATTCCTCTCTGTCCCATTATTCTCTACGGGCATTCCGCTCTGTCCCATTATTCTCTACGGGCATTCCGCTCTGTCCCATTATTCTCTACGGGCATTCCACTCTGTCCCATTATTCTCTACGGGCATTCCACTCTGTCCCAATCCTTCTCTGCGGGCATTCTGCTCTGTCCCAATCGTTCTCTACAGGCATTCCGCTCTGTCCCATTCTTTCTCTAAGGGCATTCCGCTGTCCCAATCGTTCTCTACAGGCATTCCGCTGTCCCATTCGTTCTCTATGGGCATTCCGCTCTGTCCCATTATTCTCTACTGGCATTCCGCTCTGTTCCATTATTCTCTACTGGCATTCCGTTCTGTTCCATTATTCTCTACAGGCATTCCGCTGTCCCATTATTCTCTACGGGCATTCCGTTCTGTCCCATTATTCTCTACGGGCATTCCGTTCTGTCCCATTAATCTCTACTGGCATTCCGCTCTGTCCCATTATTCTCTACAGGCATTCCGCTGTCCCATTATTCTCTACGGGCATTCCGTTCTGTCCCATTATTCTCTACAGGCATTCCGTTCTGTCCCATTATTCTCTACGGGCATTCCGTTCTGTCCCATTATTCTCTACGGGCATTCCGCTCTGTCCCATTATTCTCTACGGGCATTCCGCTCTGTCCCATTATTCTCTACGGGCATTCCGCTCTGTCCCATTCTTCTCTATGAGCATTCCGCTCTGTCCCATTCTTCTCTATGGCCATTCCGCTCTGTCCTATTATTCTCTATGAGCATTCCTCTCTGTCCCATTATTCTCTATGGGCATTCCACGACTACCCTGTTAAAGACTATGGTCATTCCATTCTGTCATTCCTTTTTAGCAGGTCCTGTTTTGATGAGGTTACTATGTGGTCCTGCAGTCACCTTGAACAGTTTATGCCCCTTCAGTTGCAGCCAGCCTGCAGGCTTCCTATTGCAGTGAATGGACAGGCAGAGGGCCAGATGTGCAGGAGCGCATCCATTCAGAGGGCAATCCTGAGTGACAAGGATGCAGCCACAAACATGAGCTTAACTTCTCATAGAGGCGTCCAGCTCACTGCAACACACCATGCTCTCATCACACCACACGTGTGACCGGAAGGTCTGTAAAGGAAAGCCGATAACCTCTTAATAACCCATCATTCCACAATCTTACAAGCTCTCACCTCCAGAACACATAGTCCTGCACCTGCCCGCTATCTCTGACCTGAGCCTCCTCCGCACCATCAAGCCGATGCGCGCCGCCATGTCTACTGTCACCTCTGCTAAAACCACTTCCGGTTTAGAGTCGCGAAGCTTGCCGGGAAATGTAGTTAATATGGAGAGAGCTGTAAACACTGTCACTGGGAGTCATGCAGATAAAAGTGCAGCTTGTACAAGTACAGCTATGCAGTCTGTGGGATTCAAAGGGAAAGTGTATGTGACTATGAAAGTTTCCACTTTGTAATATATTATATTATTATTATTAACATATTATATGTTTTAACAAGAGTAAAGCTGGGAAAGCAAAATATTGCTGAAGAAGATATGGTTTACGCATTACCTGACTGCAAAAAATTGGATATGAGTCTGGGGCCACATGGCACCGTAAACCGTCCGTTGTAACGTGCATCACGACGTCCATCATAGAATTTTGATGGATTATTACGCAAGGAATTATTCAGAATGCACAGAAATTTCATCGCTTTCTGGTTCGGCGCACTTCGGTGCGATTCCAGTTTGCCAACCCTGCTGTGAATTTACTGGATAGCGCGCGGGCCCCCCGAAATGCGTCAAACAGAGGGCCGCCAATCAGACCACCAATCGCCTCCGAAGAGCGCCGAACGGTAGAATAAAAAACCCCACAGTACTCTGCTATTCTACAAAAAGGTGTTAAAACCATTGAAAATGTGTGGAAATAATATAAATGGCCCTATAAAAATTAATAACCCTGTCTGTTACAGGATAAAAAAACACCCTTACATCAAAAATTTTGTCTAACATATACTAAAAAAATATACATCAACATGTTCCAATAAATAAGAAGACAGTTTGCTAAAAATGAAGAGAATAAGCAGTTGAAAAAGAAAATATATAGACAATAATATTGTTTTACATTGAATCCTGTGGGATTTGCCTGTTTAAACCTGTCGAACTGAATCGCCAAAAATCAGGGCATTTCACTGACACTTTGGTGCAGTTCAGCATTCTCTGAATAGATTAAACATTACTCTCTATGGGACAATTTTACTGCCACCGAACAATGCCGATCTGCAGCGTCCTGCACCATATTTTGCTGTCAGTTCGCCAGTATTTGACAAATTGACAGATTTCTGAATAGGCGAATGGACGTGGCAAGTTTGGCGCTCTTTGAATAACCCCTTAAGAAAGACTCCTATCAAGACACGTCTATGGACGTGATGCTTTCTATAGGTGACAAGCACTCGTTGATTTCAGTCACGTGTGTAGAAAACTGAGGCACCTCCTTCAATTTCTATATTTCTGGAATTTTTTTATCTTCAACTTCAAAACGTTCTATATAATAGTCGAAACTCGTTTTGCCCATGACAGGTGTGCTTTAATATATAGTGAATACTCAAACTGCAGTTAACCAGAGGAGATTGATCTAGAATGATACTAGCCATGCCTGGGAACCAGGGCTGGGTGACACGTATGAAAACGTCACTTTAGGAAACTAACATGACATTTCTAATAATAATAATATCTTACTTGACTAATATCATTGATCCAAACATTTATTCTGATTACATGAGGCCTGTGGCACACTGTATGGTCCTGCAACTACAATCTGAATATTATGTGATAACAAAAAGAAAAATGGCACTCTTCTCAAACAGAGGCGAGCTCACTAAACGGTGCACGGTGGATGGGTGTCTTATACTCAGCAGCTACAGGAGAAACAAGGAACACCAGCACTCACGAGGCCAGAAAGCATCTTTATTTAGATGCAAATGTTACACTGCAGCAACGTTCCAGGTCTATCAGGGCTTTTATCGTGATAAATAAAGCTGAAATGTTGCTGCAATGTTATTTACCAACTCCAGGATCCCCATTTATGTTCCACTACAATGGAATGAATCAACAGTATATCAAGTGTTTATTCCTTATGAGAATTTTTTTTTTTGCCGTTTTTTCATGTTTTAGAATTATTTAAATAAAAGTTATATTTTATTGTATGTCTGTAACTTTTAACCAGCACGAGTGGTGTAAGCCAGCTAATATAGCTGTGACGTACTTGCCACAACTTTCTCCGTTTTTACATTGAGATTTCTCTCGTTTTCAAGTATGTCCTGGGTTCAAGAACATTGAAGTGTTACAGTTACAGAAATACAAAATAATACAATGCAAGATGTTAAAAACAAAACACAAATATACAGATTAACAGGAAAATAAATATGTAGGAAATATAGTCACTATGTTACATGTTTACAGGTGCATTCTGTATTGAGGTATGTTAGTAAGGAGCTCTTGAGTGACTTTAGACTGGGGGAAGATTTGATGGCGTCTGGGAGGTTATTCCATAACTGCGGTGCTCTGTAGGAAAATGAGGACCGAGCCACTGTCTTTTTGTATTGTGGTATTGCAAGTAAGGTTCTGGTCCTGGATCGGAGGTTATAGGATGAGGGAGCTGCTGGGGGAAGCAGTCTATTCAGGTAGGGTGGCAACTTCCCAGAAATGCTCTTAAACACCAGGCTGGAAAGGTGAAGGGTGCGTTTAGACTCCAGCGACGGCCAGTTTAGCTCTTGTAACATGTCACAATGGTGGGTCATGTAGTTACATTGTAATGCAAAGCGGCAGAAGGAGTTATACAATGTAGTAAGTTTCTGAAGGTATGTTTGCGGGGCGGCTGCATACACTACATCTCCGTAGCCGGCATAAGCATTTGTTGTACAATCTGCTTTCTTACTGCAGGGCTCAGGCAGGATTTGTTTCTGTACAGGGCACCTAGTTTGGGGTAAAGTTTAGATGAGAGTTTTTCGATGTGGTGGCCAAACGATAGATTTGGGTCTAACCACATACCTAGATATTTGAGAGAAGTGACTGTGGTCAGCGTGTCATTTGATTTTGTCCCAACACATAGATGTGGAGTTTGCAATTTGTGTAGTTTAGGTTTTGTTCCAAAGAGCATCGTTACAGTTTTGTCAGTATTTAAAAAAAGTTTGTTGTCTTTGATCCACTTTTCTACCTCTGTGAATTGTTCTTGCAGCACGGCCTCCAGCTGCGGGAGATTTGGTTTGCTGGTATAGATTACGGTGTCGTCTGCGTACATATGTACAGTTGAGGCTTTGCAGACGTTGGGCAGATCATTTATGAATATTGTGAATAGCAGGGGTCCTAGTATTGAGCCTTGGGGTACACCGCAAGTGACTGGGAGGGGGAGAGAGGAGCTGCCAGAAATTGACACATATTGTGATCGCTCGGATACATATGATTAGAAACATAGAAACATAGAAAAATGTCGGCAGATAAGAACGTTTCGGCCCATCTAGTCTGCCCAATTACATGGATACTTTACCTGGATTTATCTTTTGTTTAGGATACCCTTATGCCTATCCCATGCCTGCTTAAATTCAATTACTGTTTTGGCCTCTACCACTTCAACTGGAAGGCTGTTCCATGTATCCACACCCTCTCAGTAAAATAATGCTTCCTGATGTTACTTTTAAACCTTTGCCCCTCTAATGTAAGACTATGTCCTCTTGTTTTGCTACTTTGTTTCCGTTTAAATATACTCCCTTCCTCTACCCTGTGGATTCCCTTTACGTATTTAAATGTTTCTATCATATCTCCTCTGTCTCGTCTTTTTTCCAAGCTGTACATGTTAAGATCATTAAGCCTTTCCTGGTAACTTTTCTCCTTCAAGCCGTACACCATTTTAGCAGCTCTTCTCTGAACTCTCTCTAAGATGTCTATATCCTTCTGGAGATACGGTCTCCAGTACTGCACACAGTACTCCAAGTAGACCTCACCAGTGCTCTGTACAGTGGCATGAGCACTTCCCTTTTCCTACTGCTAATACCTCTCCCTACACAACCAAGCATTCTGCCAGCATTTCCTGCTGCTCTATTACATTGACTACTTACCCTTAGATCCTCTGCAATAATAACCCCTAAATCCCTTTCCTCAGATGTTGAGGTTAGGACTGTATCAAATATTCTATATTCAGCCCTTGGGTTTTTACGTCCCAGGTGCATTATCTTGCACTTATCCACATTAAAACTCAATTGCCACAACTCCGACCATTTTTTTAGTTTACCTAAATCATTTGTCATTTGGCTGATCCCTCCAGGAACGTCAACCCTGTTGCAAATCTTTGTGTCATCAGCAAAAAGACATACTTTTCCATTAATACCTTCTGCAATATCACTAATAAAAATATTAAAGAGAATGGGTCCAAGTACTGACCCCTGAGGTACCCCACTGGTAACAAGACCTTGCGCCGAATAAGCTCCATTTACCACAACCCTCTGTTGCCTGTCACTCAGCCACTGCCTAATCCATTCAACAATATTGGAATCCAAGCTCAAAGATTGCAATTTATTGATAAGCCTTCTATGCGGAACAGTATCAAAAGCCTTACTGAAATCTAAATAAGCAATGTCTACTGCACCACCCAGCGTCTATTATTTTTGTTACCCAATCAAGAAAATCAATAAGATTAGTTTGGCATGATCTCCCTGAGGTAAACCCATGTTGTTTCTGATCTTGTAATCTATGTGTTTTTAGATGTTCAACAATCCTTTCCTTTAACATGGTTTCCATTAATTTCCCCACTACTGACGTAAGACTAACTGGCCTATAGTTCCCAGATTCCTCCCTACTACCCTTCTTGTAAATGGGCACAACATTTGCTAATTACCAGTCTTCTGGGACGACTCCCGTTAGCAAGGATTGGTTAAATAAATCTGTTAACGGTTTTGCTATTACATCACTGAGCTCTTTTAATAATTTAGGGTGGATCCCATCAGGCCCCATTGACTTATTTGTCTTTACTTTAGACAGATTGAAACCAGGTTAGCGTGCGATCACCAATGCCAGAGTTTTACGTTTTTTTAACGATGCCATGGTCTACTGTGTCAAAGGCCTTGGCAAAATCAAAGAAGATGGCTCCAGTTAGGTTTCCTTGTTACATCCCAGCTTGGATATCATTGCAGACTTTTAAAAGGGTGGTTTAGTTGAGTGATTTGGACGAAAGCCTGATTGATCCGGGGTTAAGTAGTTCCAATATTGATAATAATCACGTAATTGTGTGTAGACGCATTTTTCCAAGATTTTTGACATAACAGGGAGCAACGATATCGGACGGTAGTTGGATACCAAAGTACTGTCCCCACTTTTATGGATAGGTACCACTCTCGCAGTCTTCCAGAGTTTGGGTATGTATCCAGTCACCAGTGATTCATTGATTAGGGTTGCGACAGGATTTGCAATTGCCGGCGCACTGATTTTCAGCAGCATTGCTGGTATTTGATCACGTCCAGACTGGTATTATAAATACATTTTCCAGTTCTTGTAAGTGCTTGTGTTTCTCCCAATTTTTCCATCACTATGATATATCAAAGATATCTTGTGGTCTAGATATAATTTTTGCTGTCGACTTCCAGCAGGTGTCACTGTGCCCCCACTTACAGCTCTCCGGCCTAGGACAAAGAGTTTCAGGCAGTTTTGTAGAACCCTCTCAAGTCACTTCCTATAGGATAAACACAGACTTCTTGATTCAGTCGTTTCTGTTGATAATTCTCTGTAGTTGCCACTTTATGGCAACATTTTTCTAGAGTGACCTGGGAACAAGCTATCATTTGTAGCAGGGGCGTACTTAGGCTTGCTTTTGCCCTAGGCCAGCAATGGCGAACCTATGGAACACGTGCCACAGCTGGCACACAAAGCCCTCTTTGCTGGCACACAAACCATAAGTTCTCCAGGGCTGTTTTTTTGCCGGTACGCGCCGTACACCAGCAGGGCAAACGCTCCTCCACTAGGATAAGGAGGGCGTCTGCAGCCCATGGGAGAAGGGGACGTGTGTAGGCGCATGTATAGATATAGAATAGGGATGTATAGGCGCATGTATAGGTATATAATAGGGATGTATAGGCGCATGTATAGATATATAATAGGGATGTATAGGCGCATGTATAGGTATATAATAGGGATGTATAGGCGCATGTATAGATATATAATAGGGATGTATAGGCGCATGTATAGGTATATAATAGGGATGTATAGGCGCATGTATGGGTATATAATAGGGATGTGTAGGCGCATGTATAGGCATATAATAGGGATGTATAGGCGCATGTATAGGTATATAATAGGGATGTATAGGCGCATGTACGGGTATATAATAGGGATGTGTAGGCGCACGCATAGGTATATAATGGGGATATATAGGTGCATGTATGGGTATATAATAGGGATGTATAGGCGCATGTATAGGTATATAATAGGGATGTATAGACACGTGTATAGGTATATAATAGGGATGTATAGGCGCATGTATAGATATAGAATAGGGATGTATAGACACATGTATAGATATATAATAGGGATGTATAGGCGCATGTATAGGTATATAATAGGGATGTATGGGCGCATGTATGGGTATATAATAGGGATGTGTAGGCGCATGTATAGGCATATAATAGGGATGTATAGGCGCATGTATAGGTATATAATAGGGATGTATAGGCGCATGTACGGGTATATAATAGGGATGTGTAGGCGCACGCATAGGTATATAATGGGGATATATAGGTGCATGTATAGGTATATAATAGGGATGTATAGGCGCATGTATGGGTATATAATAGGGATGTGTAGGCGCATGTATAGGCATATAATAGGGATGTATAGGCGCATGTATAGGTATATAATAGGGATGTATAGGCGCATGTATGGGTATATAATAGGGATGTGTAGGCGCACGCATAGGTATATAATGGGGATATATAGGTGCATGTATGGGTATATAATAGGGATGTATAGGCGCATGTATAGGTATATAATAGGGATGTATAGACACGTGTATAGGTATATAATAGGGATGTATAGGCGCATGTATAGATATAGAATAGGGATGTATAGACACATGTATAGATATATAATAGGGATGTATAGGCGCATGTATAGGTATATAATAGGGATGTATAGGCGCATGTACGGGTATATAATAGGGATGTGTAGGCGTACGCATAGGTATATAATGGGGATATATAGGTGCATGTATAGGTATATAATAGGGATGTATAGGCGCATGCATGGGTATATAATAGGGATGTGTAGGCGCATGTATAGGCATATAATTGGGATGTATAGGCGCATGTATAGGCATATAATAGGGATGTATAGGCACATGTACAGGTATATAATAGGGATGTATAGGTGCACGTATAGATATATAATGGGGATGTATAGGCGCATGCATAGGCATATAATAGGGATGTATAGGCGCATGTAGAGGTATATAATAGGGATGTATAGGCGCATGTATAGGTATATAATAGGGATGTATAGGCGCATGTACGGGTATATAATAGGGATGTGTAGGCGCACGCATAGGTATTCTAATTGGGATATATAGGTGCATGTATGGGTGTATAATAGGGATGTGTAGGCGCGCTTTTAGGTAGATAATAGGGATGTATAGGCGCATGTATAGATATATAATGGGGATGTATAGGTATATAATAGGGTTTGTAGGTGCACGCATAGTTATATAATAGGGTGCGTAGACGCTCATCTAGGTTTATAATAGGGATGTGTAGACACACGTTTAGGTATATAATAGGGGTGTATAGGCACACGTATAGATATACAATAGGGATGTATAGGTATATAATAGGAGTGTGTAGGCAAACATATACAGTAGGTATATAATAGGGATGTATAGGCGCACGTATAGATATATAACAGGGTGTATAAGTATAGGTATATAATAGGGGTGTACAGACACCTTAATACTGTAGGTGTATAATAGGGATGTGTAGGCGCACGTATAGGTATATAATAGGGGTGTGTAGGCATACGGTTAGGTATGTAATAGGGGTGTGTAGGCATACGGTTAGGTATGTAATAGGGGTGTGTAGGCATACGCTTAGGTATGTAATAGGGGTGTGTAGGCATACGGTTAGGTATGTAATAGGGGTGGGTAGGCATACGGTTAGGTATGTAATAGGGGTCTGTAGGTGCACGTATAGGCATATAATAGGGGTGTGTAGGTGCATGTATAGGTATATAATAGGGGTGTGTAGGCATACGGTTAGGTATATAATAGGGGTGTGTAGGCACACGTATAGGTATATAATAGGGTTGTGTAGGCACATGTGTAGGTGCATAATAAGGGTGTCTAGGCACGCGTATAGGTTTATAATAGGGGTATGTAGGCGCACACATAGGTGTATAAAAGGGATGTTTAGGCGCACATATAGGTATATAATAGGGATGTTTAGGCGCACGTATAGGTATATAATAGGGATGTTTAGGCGCACGTATAGGTGTATAATAGGGATGTTTAGGCGCACGTATAGGTATATAATAGGGATGTTTAGGCGCACGCATAAGTATATAATAGGGATGTTTAGGCGCACTTATAGGTATAGAATAGGGATGTTTAGACGCACGTATAGGTATAGAATAGGGATGTTTAGGTGCACGTACAGGTGTATAATAGGGCTGTGTAGACTTTTATTTTAAATTAATAAATTGTAAATATCTCGTATATGTTTCAAATAATGCTTTTGGATGTTTTGAGCATTGTTAAGTGACATTTACCTTGAATTTTGATTTTTAAGGAACGCAACCGTAATTTTTTTTCCATGGCATGCATTTTTTTTTGCCTCGGGTGCCTTATTGCAGTTTCAGGATCGCACAGTCACAGCTTCGCTGAAGGATGTTTCATGGGCGTTCCAGCATTATATCACAGTAGGCTTGCGACACCGCATGTCCATCTCTAAAGTGTGCTTGTTTGCAGCAAAGGGTTTCCCCCCCCTCACCACTTTGAACTTGGTACGTTGCCCCTGGGTTTGGGGACCTGAATATCTGAAAGCTTTATCACAATATTGCATGTGTTGCAAAGGTGTTTGGGGCATATTGGTATTTGTTTTGAAATGTTTTGTTTTATATCGAGCAAATAAAGCTGCTTTTTTGGAGTGTTCCCCCACGTTAGCATTTTGCCCGGCACATAGGCCACATCTGCAAGTTCTTAGAATGGGTGATATCTCACACCTTGGCTGGGCATACTAAAAATCGACTGACTTTCCCTATATTCTTGCTGCAAAGTACCTGAGATATACAGCAGCTTTCTCTATTCTGCAAAATCTATGATTTGTGAATCCAGCCCCTAGACTCTGGTTTCTTGTTCTTCATTAGGTGTCAGTTTGTGCCCTATTGGAGGCCGTCACATGTAGGGAAAAATATGGGGCCCTATTCCATTGTGAAGACTAACATGTAGACGGTGAGCAGGATAATGTACACTTGTAGATTTTCCCTTAGCGTCTCCATGTTAATGTCCTAATCTGGGGAAGGTGCTATCTCAGCACCTCGCTCCGGAACGCAGTGCTAACCTGCCTGATATCCGTAGAAGTGCTTCTGCGCCGATTGCAAGTATCAGCTCCTGGATTTCATAGGACTTCATGGAGTCTGGCGATTTCAGGTCGCAAAATCACACAGCGACGTGAAGAGATTGCGTAGGGAGACTAGGAACTATTTCTTCCCAGTCTCACTCTGCTCCTGGCAAGAAGAAGCGGCGGATCTGGCCTCCCTTTTCGCCATGGGATGAGAGGTGAGTATGGGATTTTAAGGGCAGTTTAGGAGTATGTTAAATGACTTTGCATTTGCAGAATCATTTAACACCAGCTTTTAGGAGATGGTAACATTTTTGCTAACGAGTCCCAATGATAATTTGCACCTGCACTTTGTAATACCTAATTTACCGAGATGCTAAAAATAGATTGCGCTCCCCATGTTAAGTATAGGAGACGCTTAACCTCCCTGGCGGTGTTCCCGAGTGTGTCTCGGGGTTAAATTTCACCGCTGAGAGCGGTAACCCCGAGACACACTCGGGCTGTTACAATCACCTCTCCCTGCGCTCCCTCGATGATCCCTGCAGTCTCCTCCGGCGATCGCGGCATTTTACTTCCTGGATTCCTTCTCGCGAGAAGGGAACCAGGAAGTATGAGGTCGCGGTCGCCGGAGGAGGCAGCTGGGGACATCGAGGGAGCGCAGGGAGAGGTGACGTATCCAGCGGCATGTTGCTTGGGGTTCCTGCTTCCAACATAGGAATTTAACCCTGAGCCACACTCGGGATGCCGCTAGGGGGGAAAAAAAAAAATAGACCATTTTCAGCACAGAATTTGACCACCAGGGAGGTTAAAGGGATACTCTAGGCAACATGACCACCTAAGATTTTTTAGGTGGTCATGATGCCCTGAGTATGCCCCTGTCTGTCCCCCCTCCCTCCGCTCAGCCGATCGGCTGAAACAGCTGAAAACAGCTGAGAGACGCGGAGGACTTTACTCCGCCCTCCCAGCTGTCAGTCAGCAGAGCGGGATTCATATTTCCCACTTCTGCCGACTATTGCCGAATAGGAGACGTCATCGCGCTTTCAGCGCGATGACGTCTCCAACTCGCCGCAGTAGCTGTCGGCAGCAGCTGAGGATTAGTGTTGCACGCATCCTGTTGCGCGCAACACTAATCAAAGAAGATGGAGCCGGGAGGAACCTGCTGATTGGCTGGCTTATGTGAGAGGCGCGCATGCGCGCTTCTCACGTAAATCATTAGCCAAGTGAAAGATTTAGAAGGACGGGAGCGGAAGAGGAGGGAGGTGAGTATAAAAGAAAAAAGTCGCCATTGGAAACAAGTGGATTTTAGGGTACTGGTAAGTATTACAGTAAAATAAAAAAAAAATCCCTACCTAGATTTTGAGGGAATAGGTATAGTTTAATGTAAAAAAACGGGGGGGGGGGATTTTTGATTAGAGTGTTCCTTTAAGTACAGTAAGTTCGCGCAAGCTGCGAACCATAAAACGTTTTCATCTGACTGTAGCATTAAGATCGGAATACCGATGCCAGACGGTAAACTTACTTCTCTTAACGCTAACGTTTACATATCGAGACACTACATTAGCACCAACTATGGAACATAGCCCATGGTTTCTCTGAATCACTCAGAAATCTCCTCCAGAAAGGCCACCCTAGACTTCCACTTCTTGATATAGCTGTCTGTTTTTGTAGTAACCCTCTGAGTCTCTCACCCATTTCTATCCTGCATATGAATAAAAGCTGGGTGTCTCACTAAACCGCAGCTGTTTTGTGTGTCTGCGGAATGACAGCTTGATAATTACTTTGCAAAACATGGAAAAAATGAAATACAAATAGCTTTCCTAGGGCTTTATAGAATGCGGTCAGGTTTCTGAAAGACATTTGCTTAATACCATAAAATGCTGAGATGTTCAAGGATACTGATGAATAGCTAAATATCTCTCGGTACAGATGGGAGAGAGTCACTCACTTCTTGTCATCTTTGAAATGTGACAATGTTTTACACATGCTGTAAGAAGCTTTATACTTATGGCCAGCGGGACGTGGCTGAATTCAAGTTGAAAGGGGAACCTGTCTGATAGAGGCTTCATATTTACACGTTTATTACATGCGTGATAACATTAAATAGTGACTAGTATTAGACAGGTCTGCTCAGAGTTACAAAATGTCTATTACGTGCACATATTATCGCATTAATATGAAAATCCCTAACCACACCTTGCTGGACTGGATTCTCTCCTCACGTCCTGATCGAATACAGGAGGCAGGCGTTCTCGCTAACAGTTTCAGTGATCACTGCCTAGTGTACTGTGTGCGCAAAATAAGGGCCACAAAATGTCCACCAAAGTTAATAATCACCAGGTCTTTCAAGAAATTTGACAGTGAATCCTTCCTAAATGATCTCAAACTGCTCCCATGGTACAGACTAAACCTAATCCCAGACCTGGACTGTGCAATTGAATACTTTCAAGCTGAGCTCCTGAAAGTCTGGAACACCCATACCCCACTGCGCAAAGTGCGAGTAAAAGGGGCCCATCTCCCCTGGGTTACAGCTGACCTCACGCATATGTACCAGCTTAGAGACTCCCTGTGGTCAAAGTTCAAGAGTACTGGATCCATGAACGATCACTGTGAATACCGAAAATGCCGGAATGAATGCACAAAACAAACAAAAATGGCTAAAGCCCAATACTTCAATGAAAATTTAAACAATAACATATCAAACCCCAGAAATTTTTGGAAAATCATAAGTAACATACAAGCACCCCCTGTCCACTCCCAACTGGCTGCTTTAAAAGTAAACAACCAAACTGTACAACACCCCCTAGATGTAGCAAATGCTTTTAATAATTATTTTGTTGGATGCGCCACCACCCTGATTGCTAAGCTAGGAAATGACACGCAATCAGAAAGGCCGCACGCAGGCCCCACCAACAGTGCAAAGACCCAGTAACCCAGAGAAATTCAGTTTTAGACCAGTGCCTGTCAGTGCCATCACTAAACTACTCCATAATCAAAAAATGAAATACCAGTCTGGACCCAATCAAATCCCAGCAATGCTGCTGAAAATCAGTGCCCAGCAATTGCAAAACCTGTCGCAACCCTGATTAATGAATCACTGGCGACTGGATACATACCCAAACTCTGGAAGACTGCAAGGGTGGTACCTATCCATAAAAGTGGAGACAATACTTTGGTATTCAACTACCGCCCTATATCACTGCTCCCTGTAATGTCAAAAATTCTGGAAAAATGTGTCTACACTCAATTACGTGATTATTATCAGTATCAGAACTATTTAACCCCAGATCAATCAGGCTTTCGTCCAAACCATTCAACTACAACTGCCCTTTTAAAAGTTTGTAATGATATCCAAGCGGGCATGGAACAAGGAAATCTAACTGGAGCCATCTTCCTTGATTTTGCCAAGGCTTTTGACACAGTAGACCATGGCATCCTATTACAAAAACTTAAAAACTCTGGTATTGGTGATAGTACGTTAACCTGGTTCCAATCATATGTGTCTGATAGGTCTCAATTTGTGTCCATTTCTGACAGCACTTCCCTCCCCTCCCAGTCACGTGCGGTGTACCCCAAGGCTCGATACTTGGCCCCCTGCTATTCACAATATTCATAAACGATCTGCCCAATGTCTGCAAAGCTTCAACTGTACACATGTACGCAGACGACACTGTAATCTATACCAGCCAACCAAATCTCCCACAGCTGGAGGCAGTGCTGCAAGAACAATTCACAGGGGTAGAAAAGTGGATCGCAAATAACAAACTTTTTCTAAATACTGACAAAACTGTTACAATGCTCTTTGGAACCGCACCTACACTACACAAATTGCAAACACCCCATCTATTGGGACAAAATCAAATGGCACGCTGACCACAGTCACTTCTCTCAAATACCTAGGTATGTGGTTAGACCCAAATCTATCTTTTGACCCCCACATCGAAAAACTCTCATCTAAACTCTACCCCAATCTAGGTGCCCTGTACAGAAACAAATCCTGCCTGAGCCCCGCGGTAAGAAAGCAGATTGTACAAGAAATGCTTATGCCAGCCATTGAATACGGAGATGTAGTGTATGCAGCCGCCCCGCAAACACACCTCCAGAAACTTACTACATTGTATAACTCATTCTGTCGCTTTGTGCTACAATGTAACTACATGACACACCATTGTGACATGTTAAAAGAACTAAACTGGCCATCACTGGACTCTAGACGCACCCTTCACCTTTCTGGTGTTTAAGAGCTTTTCTGGGAAGCTACCACCCTACCTGAATATGCTGCTTCCCCCGGCAGTTCCCTCATCCTATAACCTCAGATCCAGGACCAGCACCTTACTTGCAATACCGCAATACAAAAAGAAAGTGGCTCGATCCTCATTTTCCTACAGAGCACCGCAAATATGGAATAACCTCCCAGACACCGTCAAATCTTCCCCCAGTCTAAAGTCCCTTAAGACTTCCCTATTAACATACCTCAATACAAAATGCACCTGTAAACATGTAACATAATGACTTTATTTCCAACATATTTATTTTTCTGTTAATCTGTATATTTGGTCTTGTGTTAATATCTTGCATTTTACTATTTTGTATTTCTGTAACCACTCAATGTTCTCGAACCCAGGACATACTTGAAAACGAGAGAAATCTCAATGTATCCTTCCTGGTAAAATCCTTTATAAATAAATAAATAAAATATACCTCCTTTGTAAGGTGACGGACAAATGGAATTACACATCAGATGTAGTGAACAAATAATATGAACAGATGAGCTATATTGTAGTGGACTGACATTTGGACCTGAAGCTTGGTTCTGGAGGAGATGGAAATGAACTGTCCTAATTTATAATTTCTATATAAGATAGTCTGTATATTGCTTTATAATGAGTGTAAATATATAAATGTATAAATACAGGCTGATTCATATAAACCGAGACCCAAACTTTTCATTATAGATCATAAATTATTGAAAGGTAGTAAATAAGAGTTTCAGGAAACATGTCCTCTTATGTTGAGCACATTCCAACACATCAAGTGTTGCAAATGGCCTCTAGGTGGCAGCATAGCCACGATTACAGCACAGCTATAAGAATAGCACCCCATGGAACAAAATGACTTACTCTCTGGAAGACCCTGTGTTTGGCACACATCACGATGGCACAACACGCCACACATCACCTAAGTCAATGGAGACAATCCAGAATTATTTTCAGGACCATGTTATTTCCCAGAATCTGTAGCCACCCTTTACTCTGGTTCTTACCAGCCTGGACTTCTGTTTGTGGGGCTGTTTGAAGGATGAGTGTATTGTAACAACCCCAGCACGATCGACCCCTTTGGTGAACAAAAAAGAAAGGATATTAGATTTATTGAGCAGTAGATGACAGTTTCCAAATCTCCGGGAAAGAGAAGGAGTTGGACCTCAGGCAGCGATGGGTGTCTGTAACTTTAATGGGGTTTGTTTTTCCCAAAAGGCCTTAAACATGCATGCATGATGTTTAACTTTAACCCATTATGTCTTCCATGTATATTCTTGCACAGTTGCTGGTCTGAATATGGCCTGCTAACTCTACTCCTATACTATTAGTTGATAAAGTTGACGATTCCTTCTTTTACTTGTATCCATTGGCATGACAAAATATTATATCTAAAAGGATATTCCAGTAATATGATAAAAGCCAGAAATCTCAGAATTTATTTTATGTTATTTTATTTTTCCCAGACCGTTCCCTATCTCATATGTTTTTATTTACACGTCCAGATAAGAAGGTGCTTAGAGAGGTGTCAGCTATAACCTCCTGACGAGGCCTAAGGCTGGGGTCAGACCAGCGCATTTTTAACGTGCGTTCTGGCGCACTTAATCACGGCTGCACTAGCAGCAAATGACGGGCAATGACAGCCAATATACGAAGTACGGTCGCACGAAAGTCCGGCCGCGCAACGCAAGTGGAAAATGAAGGCATTTTTTCGAGAACGCAGAACCGCTAGTACTGACGTACAGTGGCGTAGCGTGGGTTGTCAGCACCCGGGGCCAGCCAAGAATTGTGCGCCCCCCCCAACCTGTGGACACGTTATCGATATTGCCCCAGCTCTCACATGGATATTGCCCCAGCTCATGGATTTGCCCCCAGCTCATGGATTTGCCCCAGCTCACACATGGATTTGCCCCAGCTCATGGATTTGCCCCAGCTCACTCATGGATTTGCCCTCAGCTCATGGATTTGCCCCCCAGCTCACTCATGGATTTGCCCCCAGCTCATGGATTTGCCCCAGCTCACTCATGGATTTGCCCCAGCTCACTCATGGATTTGCCCCCAGCTCATGGATTTGCCCCCAGCTCACTCATGGATTTGCCCCAGCTCACTCATGGATTTGCCCCAGCTCACTCATGGATTTGCCCCCAGCTCACTCATGGATTTGCCCCAGCTCACTCATGGATTTGCCCCCAGCTCATGGATTTGCCCCAGCTCACTCATGGATTTGCCCCCAGCTCACTCATGGATTTGCCCCCAGCTCACTCATGGATTTGCCCCCAGCTCACTCATGGATTTGCCCCCCAGCTCATGGATTTGCCCCCAGCTCATGGATTTGCCCCCAGCTCATGGATTTGCCCCCAGGTCACACATGGATTTGCCCCCAGGTCACTCATGGATTTGCCCCCCAGCTCATGGATTTGCCCCAGCTCATGGATTTGCCCCAGCTCATGGATTTGCCCCCAGGTCACTCATGGATTTGCCCCCAGGTCACTCATGGATTTGCCCCCAGGTCACTCATGGATTTGCCCCCAGGTCACTCATGGATTTGCCCCCAGGTCACACATGGATTTGCCCCCAGGTCACACATGGATTTGCCCCCAGGTCATGGATTTGCCCCAGCTCTCACCTGGATTGTTGCCCCAGCTCCGGCAGGGGGTTGAGGGGACCCAGATGCCGGGCAGCGCGGGAGCGCCTGCCCGGTCTTGAACAGTCCGTCCTGTGAAGTGGATGCGGCTGTGTGCGTGCGCAGCCGGTCACGCGGTCCGGCCAGTCAGGTGGTACAGAGACTCAGTACCACCTGATTAGCCGGACCACGTGACCGGCTGCGCACGCACACAGCCGCATCCACTTCACAGGACGGACTGTTCAAGACCGGGCAGGCGCTCCCGCGCTGCCCGGCATCTGGGTCCCTCAACCCCCGGGCCAGTTTTAGGGGCACGAATGCGTGGCCCCTAACAAAACTGCGCCCGGGGCCACGGCCCCCCCAGCCCCCCCACGCTACGCCACTGCTGACGTACAGAGTGCGCTGCGCCCGCTAGCGGTGTGTGTGTGTGATTTGGAGACGTCAGACCCTGCTCGTGTCCGGCCAACATAACGTCCAGACGCAAAAAGTTTCCTGGTTTGGATTCGTAAAACATCACGCACGACAATGCGCATCGTATGACCGTTTTCGCATAATCCGTGAAAAAATACATCAATGCGTTCAGACGCACTTTTTTACGTTCGCGTGTAAAAATGCTTTCATTTGACCCTAGCCTTACAAGGCCAAAACGTTCGTCGGGGGTTGCTGCACCTCTCGTGCAGGGATGACCTCCTTGGCAATCAGTACTGGTCACCCTTTCTGCGTGAGAGCAGACTGATTTGCATATGGAGCATTCGTCCTTGTAATGGCACAATCAAGCAAAAACCCTGCGAGACCTGAGCAGCCCCCACCGTAGAGCAGGCCACTAGTGCTGTTGCTCGTCCTCAGGACTCTCACAAACCTCTCTTTTATTCACGGATAGAATAAACACAACCAAATCAAATAATGTCAATTTGTATAATCATTAGCATTTTTCCGCATAGTGTCTATTAATATATGGAATTACCTATAAATAAAAACCAGCCAGTAAGTGAATCCAGCATGAAAACCTTGCCCTTTCCTTTCTTTTCAGTCAATGTCAAAGACATCATCATCTAAGCACTGAACAAATGAAGCCTGTACAAATACAATGTGCACAGACAGGAAGGACCTTTTGGCATCAGATGTTTTGCATGATCTTCCACATGGAACTGTTTTGTATTCTCACACTTGTATGAGAGCATTATTTTTTCATTAGGGTATTTTTAAGGAGTAACTTGTTGATTTTCAGTGCAGGGTTTCTCTAGCACATTTCATGTTGCATACGAGCAGCCATATTTCAATCCTTTTTGGGTCAAAGTACCACATTTCTGATCAAAGACCGTGAAGGTCAGAGGAATTGCTTGGTTAAAAATGCAAACGTATAGAATCCTAACCATTACATGATGACCATTCATACAAAATCCCACTATTGGCAACGCCCATATCCCACCTATTAATACACAAATACATAGGTTCTCAATAATATATGGATGGCATATGGCACAGTTGAACAGATCTTACAGTGGACAATTTCATAAACCAAATAGCATCCACCATATAGGCTTGCATATGAGAACAATAAAATACATATTAAAGCAGGGGTCAGAAAACTTGGCCCTCCAGTTGTTTTGGGACTACATCTTCTTTGATTCTCAGCCACTCACTAAGGACACTTATCCATAGTAGATACTAAGTCGGAGACGGTAAGCAGGAAAGTCTGCTCTTGCAGATTTCCCCTTACCGTCTCCATGTTAGTAATAGCCCCAGAACGCAGTGCTAACCTCCCTGATACCCGTAGTAGCACTTCTGTGCCGCCGAGAGTACCAGCTCCTGGGGTCCATAGCACTCCATGGTGGCTTGGAGATCGTGCCGCTCCACGGAGTGATCGCAGAAGGCGACCAGGAACTCTCTGTTTTCCAGTCTCACTCTGCTCCCGACTAGAAGAAGAGGCGGTTTGGGCCAACGTTTTTGCCGAGGGATAAGAGGTGAGTATTGGATCCTTAGGGGGGTTACAGCGCGTTAAATGATTTTGCATTTGCGGAATAATTTAACACCAGCTTTTAGTTATTAAAATTTTGGTTTTCATGTCCTGACGGTAAATTGCGCCAGCACCTTGTAATACCTCACTTGTGAAGACGCTACAATTAGATTGTGCTCCCCATGTTAAGGATAGCAGATACGTACAGTAAGCTCGCGCAAGCTGCAAGGTGCAAAACGTTTTCACCTGACTGTAATGTCAAGAACGGAATATCGATGCCAGACGCTAAACTTACTTCTCCTAGTGCTATCAATTACATATTGAGACGCTACATTAGCACCAACTATGGAATAGTACCCTAAGTTGGTTGAGCATCATGGAAATGTAGTTCCAAAACATCTGGAGGGCCAAGGTTGCCTTCCCATGTCTTAAAGTATAACTATAGATATGCAGAATACCAAATTCCTATATATGTATAGTATATAGATAAAAGTAAGCAGAATTAGCTCTCTAACTGGGACAAGCCAGGGGCAGCACTCAACATTTTGGCTTGTGTCCTTCTTCAGTCATCCTCAAGCAACTTCTAATAAGACCCTTACCTTTTTCATTCTCAGAAATTCCATGATAATATGTGCATTGGAATGTCAATTTATATTCTCCCCCTGGTCAAACATGCTGTGCATTTCCATCCCATGACCCAAAATGCCACTTTATTCTTTACAGTAGCCTATGATTTATATGCCATGTCATTTCATATCCATCTCATGATCAAACATGCCATGTCATCCCACATTCCTACTCATGCTGCCACATGCCATGTAATTCCATATGACAACCCATGATCCTACATGCAATACTCTCTCCTGAATTACATTCCTAACCTGTTCTATTTAGTCTTCGGTTTACTCTCCAGCCCTCCCATTCTCCATAAACTATGGATAGAGGGTATATGGAGAGTTTATTGAGGAGCATAGCTCATTGTTTCTCAGTATACAAGATGATTAGACTCAATGCACCAATCACTGATTGACCAGTTGGTCAGTCCATTAGTGACCACTGCATTCCCAAACCTGGAAGTTTATTGGGAGTTAGTTTACATATAATCAGGGGTCAAATCGAACAGGAATGCATGGGAACATAGTTCCTTTACTAATTTTTAAGGTGGAACAGTAGTCCAATCATGGAAATCATGTTTCTTTGTTAATAAAAAAAAGGGAGCTGTTAATAGATACCGATAGCAGTAACGTGGCTCACCTCTGGTATCCTCAATAGGACTAGACGGAGTCTTGCGCAAGCCCTACATGTAAGCAGTCCCATGCTGTCAGTGGAAGGACACTGAGAAATATTTGTTGCCAGTTTCCTTTCTCAAGTACGAAGGTGTCGGATTGCTCTGTGCTGTGTGCCATGACACCATTGTTTTGCATAGAATTCTTCGTTTGTGTTAAGTGATTTTGCAAATGCAAAATTGTCTAGTACCAGGTTTTGACAACGCATTTTTTTAAATTTACTGGCACAAGAATAATGTGCAATCTTAGAATCAATTGTTATTCTCTGTCTACCTTCAAATTAGCTCTTCCTATATAAAATATAGGAAGTGTTTATTTACATAGTCCAACCACAAGAACCAAACTGAAAGGAAAATTGCAGTTCAGCTGGAATTACAGGTGAGCCCTTATAATTTACATGTTAAATATAATGGCTTGCTTGGTATAGGGTCCTTTATATGTTGGCTGGGAACTTCACTTAGAACCTGGAAACTATCAGGGTTATTCAGAGAACACCAAAATGTCACCGACATTTCGGTCCTCTCTGATTTGCCGCACTTTGGTGAGTCCGATTTGCTGACCCTGTGGTGAAATCAGCAAATCAGCATTCACCGCAGTGTCAACAAAATGCCACCGCAAACCTGCCGGACATCAGCGCAAACCCACCGGACAGCCGCCGCAAACTCGCCGGACAGCCGCTGAACACACCCGCAAACAGTCGACAACCCCCTGGACAGCCGCCGAAGCACCCGCAAGCAGCCGATGACCTGTCGAACAGCCGTCAAAAGCACCTGCAAGAAGCCAATGACCCGCCGAACAGACCGCCTAAGACAGCCGATGACCCGACAAACGGCCCGCGGAACGCCACAGAAAAAAGTCAACAAGCCGCCGGACGGGTAAAAAAACCAAGAAACTCAACTTTAAAAACATGTTTAAAAAAACAACTACTGACGAAAATGCCTTTTAAATTATATATGAGGTTCTATGGATAATAATAAAAAGGTCTGTTACAGAAAAAAAACGCTATTAAAAAAATCTGAAAACAATTTCCTCGAAAAAATCCCTAAAATTGCCTAAAAAAAATAAATAAAGAGACTTCTTTCTACAAATCAAAAGAATAAACAGTTATAATAAATATTAAATAAAAAACAGGAATATTTTTCCATTGAAACCTTTGGGATTCGCCTAGTTAAATCTGCCGAATGAAACCACTGAAAATCAAGGCATTTCACTGACATTTCGGTGCTGTTCGTTGTTCTCTGAATAGGTCAACCATTAGTTCTCTATGGGGGATTTCAATGCCGTCGATCAGCACCACATTTCACTGGCAATTCGCCAATATTTGGCAAACTTCCAGCTTTTGAATAGCTGCATGTCCACGAAATTGCACCGTATGGGGAAATTCACCATTCAGTGCAATTTCAGGGCCAGTTCGGCTCTCTCTGCATAACCCTGTATGTCTGAGTAGTGGAATAGTAAGACATAAATCAAAAACAGGATTGTCCCAGCTCTGGAAGTTATGTCTGACTCAACGCAATAGGAGGCAGCTGGAGGAACAATATAGAGATGTTATGTGAAGACACAGCATAGGAATTTCAAGTTATTTTTTAAAGAAGTTAGAAAAATATACTGTATAATAGCAAATAAAATCAGTACCCCGGGATGTATTTAAAACGCGTTGAAAGTTAAGTGTACCCTTCATGGTTAAATGACTTAATTAAACATTTCTTGACATTTTTCCCCTCAGAAATCAAGATGAGATAATTAACTATTTATTTTTTTTACAAGTGAATTTTTTAAAAAAAAAAAACCCTCAACTTGTTGATAAAGATTAGCACTAATGAGGTCAGGATCCATTATCTCCTCTCCGTGAAACACTAACATCTCGAGCTGGGCTCTGACGCTACTCAATTTGCAGCCATGTGTTTCTTCTTTAGATAAGATCAGTAAGAAAAATACAGAGAGAATCGGGATCAGCTGACGTTAAACCCCAAGGCTTTCACCTTACAAATCCCGCTGTACAGTTATCTGTCAGGAAATCCAGATTCACTTCATGTGTAGCGGTGTTTATGGAATCAGTCCCTAAAACCAAAGTATGCTAATTTTACTGACAAGTTTAACGGTCCATCCATTGTGCACTAATTGCTTTGACATTTATTGGATTAATGCCTGATCACACTAGGGTAGGGGGAGAATGGATGGATGGATGGAGAAAAATTGGTCTTTATGGGGCTAGAGGTTCGCGCACACATTTTATTCCACCATGAGCCCAAATTGACGTGTACAGTCAGGTCCAGAAATATTGGGACATCGACACAATTCTAACATCTTTGGCTCTATACACCACCACAATGGAGTTGGAATTAAACAAACACAATGTGCTTTAACTGCAGGCTGTCAGCTTTAATTTGAGGGTATGTACATCCAACTCAGATGAACGGTGTAGGACTTACAGCAGTTTGCAGATGTGCCTCCCACTTGTTAAGGGACCAAAGGTAATGGGACAGAATATTAATCATAAATCAAACTTTCCCTTCTTAATACTTGGTTGCAAATCCTTTGCAGTCAATCACAGCCTGAAGTCTGGAACGCATAGACATCACCAGACGCTGGGTTTCATCCCTGGTGATGCTCTGCCAGGCCTCTACTGCAACTGTCCTCAGTTCCTGCTTGTTCTTGGGGCATTTTCCCTTCAGTTTTGTCTACAGCAAGTGAAATGCATGCTCAATGGGATTCAGGTCAGGTGATTGACTTGGCCATTGCATAACATTCCACTTCTGTCCCTTCAAAAACTCTTTGGTTGCTTTTGCAGTATGCTTTGGGTCATTGTCCATCTGCACTGTGAAGCGCCGTCCAATGAGTTCTGCAGCATTTGGCTGAATGTGAGCAGATAATATTGCCCGAAACACTTCAGAATTCATCCTGCTGCTTTTGTCAGCAGTCACATCATCAATAAATACAAGAGAACCAGTTCCATTGGCAGCCATACATGCCCACGCCATGACACTACCACCACCATGCTTCACTGCTGAGGTGGTATGCTTAGGATCATGAGCAGTTCCTGTAATTTTTATTCTGTCCCATTACCTTTGGTCCCTTAACAAGTGGGAGGCACATCTGCAAACTGCTGTAAGTCCTACACCGTTCACCTGAGTTGGATGTACATACCCTCAAATTAAAGCTGACAGTCTGCAGTTAAAGCACATTGTGTTTGTTTCATTCCAACTCCATTGTGGTGGTGTATAAAGCCAAAGATGTTAGAATTGTGTCGATGTCCCAATATTTCTGGACCTGACTGTATGTCTATGTCTCATGGATGGGAGCAAATATCTAGTCAGCCCTTTACTACCGAGGTCGAGATATCTCAGGCTTCAAATGCAGCATCTGGTGCCCCGATATCAAGATATCTCGATCTGCTGATCTGCAGCCCAAAAGCTATTGAAATTCATTTGCTGCAAACTAATTTTGTTTGCCTTTGGGCTGCAGAAGGTGCCCCCAAAGCTTTGGCCCTGTGAGCCTAATGCCCAAAGAACTAAAACTGTAAAATCAGCTGCTGAAAGCTCTGAAATATCGGGCTTTCAGCAGCCGATGCAGGGAGAAAAAAAACACACAGGTCTATTAAAAAAAAGGTGAAACTCAGGAGAATGACTGAAGAAGTGAAAATTCTAGGTCAAAATAGCCAAAACAGAAAAATTATCCCATTTTTCTCACTTTCCAAATCGACTATTCGGTCTAGATTGTTCTCTTCCCCTGCCAGTTCTCATGGTTTTCACCATTCTCTGAATAACCCTGATAGACCTGCTGCTCAAACCTCTCTTACTCAGTTTGGCAGTAGATGGTGCCATCTACTGTCCAAATAGGTTATTTATGGTAATAGTTATTTATTACTGTAAAATTAATTTTAAATGATTTTACAAGAAAACCCTGATTTCTGACAATGGTTTTTTGGAAAATCGCTTGGTAGTGAAGAGTTAAATCAGGGGTTATCAACCTTGGTCCTCCAGATGTTTGGAACTACACTTCCCTTGATGCTCAGACACTGCTCAGGTTAACGGAAACTCATGGGAAATGTATTCCCAAAAGATCTGGAGGGTCAAGGTCCCTGCCTCCTTTAACTGCATTTCTATTCTATTCTTGGTTGCTAATATGTCTGGCCTGCATCAGCTTCAACAGTGTCGTTTAATGCATCAAAGAGCATTTTAGAATGAATAATAAAGTGAAAATACAGCACGGTACAATGGTGTTAAGTCCTGAATCAACATCTACAGAAATTCTGTAGCTTACACTTAAAGCAAGGGCTAGATGAGTAGTACGGGTCAAGGGGGAGGCACATCATGTGGCAGGGTGCCATGTTCTACGGTCATGATGCTCCCTTATCCCCCTCAGTTCTGGCACAGCGTCATTCCAAAATTCTGCACATCTGCTATGCATACACAGCTGTTCTAATGATGCAGACCTCACTCGAGTGTCACCTTCTCCAATAGCAGCAATTCCTGATCTTCGTTACGTTATAATTTATTTTATATCCTCCCCACTCCGCATTTAATAAATAATAGAAGAGTACAGTAAGATTGCCCATAGATGTTTACACGAGCGGCATGACAATAGGAATGAGCCGAACACCCCCGAGTTCGGTTCGCATTCAAACTCAAACTTTTCAAACGTTCGAACTCGAACTCAATACAAGTCAATGGGAGTCAAAATTCGATTTTTAGAGTGCCCTCCAAGAGGGCATATATGCTAGATATTTGCCATAAAAGGTGTATGGGGGTCCGGGTAGTGCCCTGGGGGGCAGGAAACAAGGACAAAAAGTAAAAAAAAAGACGTTTTTAACCCCTTCACTGCTGACGACGTGTGGGACACGTCCTCAGTTACTCCCGCTGTATGCTGAGGAGGATGTGACCCACACGTCATCAGCTTTGCGGGACCCCCGGCGGAGATACTCACCTCTCTGTCCGGGGTCCCGCGGCGTTCTGACTTCAGCGTCCTCAGACGTTGAAGTCAAGCTCCTCCCGACGTAAATGACATCATCACGCCATACGCGATGACGTCATTTCCAGGCGACCCCCCCGGCAATGCCGGGAGATCGCCTGGAAGGGAGGGGGGATCCGGTCGGATCCCTCTCCCTCCCGATCGGGAGGTCCCACAAAAAAAAGCCAGGCACCGCTTAAAAGGGGAGAGTCTCCCCTTTTAAGCGGTGCCTGGCTTTAACCCCTTAGACACCAGGTCACACTTCGGTGCTGAAGTGCGGCCTAGCTCCAATGGGGGCCGCCATCTGGATCGTGGCTCCACCCCCAGGTCCCCCCTCACTGCCTGACATCCTCACGCATAGCGTGATGACGTCAGATAGTCGGGGAACCCCTAGCTGCCCGGAATCCCCTGGTGGAGATAGGGGGTTCATTTGAGGGTTCACAGAGATGCTGTGAGGTTGTGTATAGAGATGCTGTGAGGCTGTGTATAGAGATGCTGATGGGGCTGTGTATAGAGATGCTGTGAGGTTGTGTATAGAGATGCTGTGAGGCTGTGTATAGAGATGCTGTGTATAGAGATGCTGATGGGGTTGTGTATAGAGATGCTGTGAGGCTGTGTATAGAGATGCTGATGGGGTTGTGTATAGAGATGCTGTGAGGTTGTGTATAGAGATGCTGTGAGGCTGTGTATAGAGATGCTGATGAGGTTGTGTATAGAGATGCTGTGAGGTTCTGTATAGAGATGCTGATGGGGTTGTGTATAGAGATGCTGATGGGGTTGTGTATAGAGATGCTGTGAGGTTGTGTATAGAGATGCTGTGAGGCTGTATTTAGAGATGCTGATGGGGTTGTGTATAGAGATGCTGTGTATAGAGATGCTGATGGGGCTGTGTATAAAAATGCTGTGAGGTTGTGTATAGAGATGCTGTGAGGTTGTGTATAGAGATGCTGTGAGGCTGTGTTTAGAGATGCTGATGGGGTTGTGTATAGAGATACTGTGTATAGAGATGCTGATGGGGCTGTGTATAGAGATGCTGTGAGGTTGTGTATAGAGATGCTGTGAGGTTGTGCATAGAGATGCTGTGAGGCTGTGTATAGAGATGCTGTGTATAGAGATGCTGATGGGGTTGTCTATAGAGATGCTGTGAGGTTGTGTATAGAGATGCTGATGGGGTTGTGTATAGAGATGCTGTGAGGTTGTGTATAGAGATGCTGTGAGGCTGTGTATAGAGATGCTGTGTATAGAGATGCTGATGGGGTTGTGTATAGAGATGCTGTGAGGCTGTGTATAGAGATGCTGTTTGTGCATAGAGATGCTGATGGGGTTGTGTATAGAGATGTTGTGAGGCTGTGTATAGAGATGCTAATGGGGTTGTGTATGAGATGCTGTGAGGTTGTGTATAGAGATGCTGTGAGGCGGTGTATAGAGATGCTGATGGGGTTGTGTATAGAGATGCTGTGTATAGAGATGCTGATGGGGCTGTGTATAGAGATGCTGTGAGGTTGTGTATAGAGATGCTGTGAGGCTGTGTATAGAGATGCTGATGGGACTGTGTATAGAGATGCCTTGCGGTGCCGAAGTGCGACCTAGCTCCGGTGGGGGCCGCCATCTTGGATAGCGGCTCCACCCCTGGGTCCCCCTCACTGCCTGACGTCCTCACGCATAGCGTGATGACGTCAGATAGCCGGGGAACCCCTAGCTGCCCGGAATCCCCTGGTGGAGATAGGGGTTCATTTGAACCCCGATATCTCCAGAACCATGGCAGCTAGGGGGTCATGGAGGGTGTCAATCGAAAGGCCTGAGCATGACCATGTATAAAGTAAAAAAAAAAAACATGTATTTTTTTGTGTGTTATTTTTATTAATGCACCAATATTGTTCACATTTCAATTATAATATGAACAATGATGCTGCACTAATGATTTTTACTTATGGGGTGCGTTTGCTAAAATCACGTAATTCCCCCCACAAAATGTAACAAGTCTCCATTTCTAGTTTTTGTACAAGCGCACCCCATAGAAAACATAACCGCAAATGCTCATGTGCTAAAATGTGAAAAAAAACCTTACACACTGCAGATGATTAAAAATTCAATATTTATTGCATTTTTTGTCATAATTTACAGGCAGGACATGACGTATACATATAAAAATGATATATTATGAATCTGCGGAGTCTGCCGGAAAGAACGATTTCTAATATGTCATTTAATAAAATGTGGCTTCAAATCGCGTTTAAACATGATGAGCGAAAGCGGTAAAAATGAGCTGAGCACACAGCAGTGAAATGCAGGGTTAAGGAGTTAAATAGCATATCAGAGGAAGATTTAGTAGAGAAATGAACACTTCTCAGAAGCACAGGTGTTGTTTGATACATGTTCAGGAGACACCTCCAGACACCCTCAGTCTACAATGTATCAAATTCATTAGACCAGACTAATTAAAAGCACTTGTTATTTCCAAACACTAATTAAACACCTGTTGTTTACGCCATTTGAGAGCACAAGTCATTTAGAGGTGAGAATCTTTGCACCTAGACATTATTTTTTAATTCAATATCTAATAAACCATTGCTTATAATATTCTGCAGTAAAGAGTCTCTTTATTTCTAGATTTTTTGGTATTTTTTAAGCATTTTTTATACTTTTTTCAAATTTTTTTTCTTTTTTGAACTCGAACCGAACACGCCAAAAAGTTCGAAGTTCGGGAACTTTCGAACTGCCGATGTTCGAGTCGAACTCTGAACTGATCGAACCGAACAGCTCATCCCTACATGACAACCCTCAGATTATATTCTGTGATTAAGCGTAGCAATAATTTTAGATACATTATTATATCTAAGAAATAAAAAAGCCTTGAGCTTTGGAGAAAAAGAACAAAAATGGAAAACATTTTTCCTTAGTTTTTTATTTATTCTGCCTTTAATTCAGGTTTGTGTGGGTAAAATTGTTACTGTTACATGTTTAGTGTTATTTTTTTTTGCTTCTGCACCTTTAAAGGAAGGATGATCTCTTTATAGTGTATGAGTAAAAATAATGATGCTTGTAAAAGAAAAAAAACAGCTTGAGCCGAGTGATTCCTGTTCTTCTGTAGCAAACCTAGCTAAAGTTGCAGAATTTGACTGTTTTAAGACCCTCTGGGCTAGAAACAAGTCACCCTCATGTTTAATTGCATTAATTAGATAATGTGAGACAATTCTAAAAACCAAACAAAAAATAAAATAACGTAGTAAAATTGGATTCAAGTCCTTATATAGTGTGACATCTGACTCATAGCTCTCCCATTAACTGGGGTCATCAAAAAACCGAACAGCCAACCGCACGGCCAACTCTCGCCTCCAAGACTTCTCAAGGGCAGCACCGGTCCTGTGGAATGACTTGCCTCACCCTATCAAACGCTCCCCTGATCTTCAGACCTTCAAGAAATTCCTCAAAACCCATCTCTTCAGATTAGCGTACCACATTACTGATGCAACTCCTCCCTCTGCTCAACTACTCACACGTGATTGAAGCAGCTTCTATAGCCCCCACCATTCCCGAACCACTGGCACTAATGATCCTGTCGTCCAGTAAAACTCCCCTTGTCTTCCTCAACCCCAATCCGTCTAGACCAGTGGTTCCCAACCGCAGTCCTCAAGTCCCCCTAACAGGCCAGATTTTAAGGATCACCTTGGAGAAATGCAGACTGAATCCTGCAATCACTGAGCAGCAAATCATATCACCTGTGCTGTGCTTCACATATCTGGAAAACCTGACCTATTGGGGATACTTGAGGACCGCGGTTGGGAACCAATGCTCTAGACTGTAAGCTCCTATGAGCAGGGCCCTCTACACCTCTTCTTTCCATCCTATGTCCATGTATCTGTATCTCGTTCCTTTTGGTTATTGTAAAGCTCTGCGGAAACTGTTGGCGCTATATAAATGATGACGATAATAAATAATAATAATCCAAATTATACATATAATATCTACATTATTTTCACCGGGCTAGATTACATACTGAACACTAATTGTAGTGTTCCGAGTGTTAACACCAGGATAAGTGAGTATAACGCATGGCCCCCATATTACATTCCTAACGCTAAACCCTTTAACCCCATAGTGACCAGACGATTTTACCAATGTCTGTCTTAAAGTACCCACTGCTGTTTATACATTTCTGCACTGTTTGGCCCCTATTACATTCTTCGCACAGTGTGTTTTGCGTGCGCAAATGCGCATTTGCGCAAGGGGCAAAACTCTTTGCGCTGAATGTCGTATTACAACGTTCGCACAAACGATGCGCGTTATCGTTTAACGCGGATGGACCTGAGCGAGCGTGATGAACTGTGCGCGTCCTATACTTAACATCGTGAGCGCAAATTGGTTAATGCGCTGGTACGCGGATGGTATTACAATCTTCGCGCAACTTTTTACAAACGACGTTTGCGTGCATTTTTTTTTTAACGTCTTTCAAGAGCTGGTGGTAACTGCAAATCGGAACGTTTTGGCCGAAACGAAAAACACCAGCACAAAAAAAAAAATACAGCACAGTATAGTTACACATTCTACACATACCCAAACAATAAAATTGTGAATTTGTGCGTTTTTTTTATTACTGCAGCATATATACTCAGATTTATTTTGACAGGCTCAAAAACGTAATCGAGTCAATTAAGGTAAATTGATGTCAATTAAGGTTATTAATTCTGATTGGCTGAATCCGGCGAAAAAAAACACTCCGCACACTGATTTACGTGCGCAATGTTACTGCGCACGTATTACACTTCGTTTTGCGCGTCGTTTTTACGAACGTTATTTTTTGACGGATGAGAAAATGCATTCGGATCAGAATACAACGTTAATTTTTGCGTGATAACACTGGACGATGCGCGCAAAAAAATTCGCGCAGCACGAACGAAATTGCGCGAAGAATGTAATAGGGGCCTTTGTGTTTAGCTCTAATTTTCCTCTTAATCGTTTATGGAACCCACACATATTATGTACCATTTTTCTCACCATTAAATAGACTTTCTAAAGATACCATTATTTTCATCATATCCTATAATTTACTATTAAAAAATTTCTGAAATATGATGAAAAAATGGAAAAACCACACTTTTCCGAACTTTGACCCCCAAAATCTACAACTGCCAAAAAATATCAAATGTTTACATGTTTTTGCTTTTTAACCCCTTCACTGCTGAACCAATTCGCCTGTGTGTTGAGCTCAATTTGACCGTTTTATGCTCATCATGTTTAAACGCAATTTCAAGTTCTATTTTATTATACGACCCAGACAATAAATTTTTTTACAAAACCCATTTTATTTTTTTTAAATTTATTTAGATAATAAGAGCTTGGGTGAACATTTTAGTAGAGTCCTGATTAAGAAAGGGGCGGATGCGTGCAATGTTTCTGGGGGACAGGTGGAAGCAGCAAGATTTGGTTAATCACTGAATGTGAGGAGTAAAAGGATAGATTGGAGACCAAGAGGACCCCGAGACAGCGAGCCTGAGAGGTAGAAGTAATGGTGGCACTATTCACCTGAAGGGAAATGGGTGCAAGAATGGAGGATCTAGAGGGAGGGAAGATGAGAAATTCAGCTTAAGAAAGGTTGAGCTTTAGGAACCGGGGAGTCATCCAGTTGGAGACAGACAGTCCAACACAGGAGGAGAGAGATTGGGGGAGGAAAGGTAGATTTAGGTGTTGTCAGCATAGAGATGATATTGGAGTCGATGGGAAGAAATGAGGTTACCCAGAGAGGTGGTATAGATTAAGAAGAGTAGGGGCCCAGAACAGAGCCTTGAGGCACCACAACTAAGAGAGGAAGCGGTGGGGATGAGACACCAGCGAAGGAGAACCAGCCTTTCCAATGATACCAGGCATGACCCTCTAGTTGCCAAAGGACCCCCCTGTCTCCACCATAGGGATTTCCAAAATATGACCCTCTAGCTGCCACCAATAAGGAGATACGGGGTTTAACTGCCCAACTGACGCCATTGTACATATGGCGACCATGACAGTGGGCGGGGGAGGTCCTGGAGGCTTGGCTCACAATCAAGATGTCAGCCACCTCCGGGAGAGGACCGTAATCACCTGGAGGCACCTAAGAGGTTAAAGAAAGGCATCGCTGGAATGGGCAGACTGTGATATTTCCAGCCATGCCTCTCTTTATTTTTTTTAACTCCCGACAGATCGGGAGGGAGAAAGGTCCGAAGAACCCCCCCAGCGTTGCAGGCTCTCCCCTGGCACTGTGGGGCGTGCCTGAAACTGAACTCACCGCGCCCAGCCGGGGTCTTTAAAAATTGAGGTCTGGCTTCAAAGAAGTCAGACCGCCACGCAGAGAGGTAAGTATAGGGAGGGAGAGGGGTTAAGGAACCATAACGTGCAGGGTATGTCCTTGGTTCTTAACGGGATTTTTTCCAGGACAGGTGCAGGTTTTCCCCGTTAGCATCCCAATTTTAGCTTTAACAATGTAATTTAGCTCACTGCCTGGACAAAACAGTTACCACATGGATTTAACTCAGCAAATAGGTGCGAGCCTTCCATTGGATAGTTACTGCAGTGATTAAATATTTCAGCTGCAAAAAATGAGGTCATGTGACTCCCTGAATATACTGAATGAGCAGGGTTTTGCATCAATGCGTTTTTTCTTCCCTGATGGCACAGCGAGCATATTCCAAGAAGACAATGCCAGGATTCATCGAGCTCAAATTGTGCATGAGTGGTTCAGGGAGCATGAGACATCATTTTCACACATGGATTGGCCACCACACAGTCCTGACTTTAACCCCATGGAAAATCATTGGGATAATGTGCCGGAGAAGACTTTACGCGATGTCTAACTCTCCCATCATCAATACAAGATCTTGGCCACAAATGAATGCGACTTTGGATGGAAATAAATGTTGTGATATTGCATGACCTTATCAAAACGATACCATGGTGAATGTGTGCTGTAATCAAAGCAAAAGATGCTCCAACTAAATCTTAGTGAGTGGCTATATTTTTTGGCCAGACAGAATGTGTCTATATATACAGTATATATAAATATATATTTATAATTTATAAAATACAAAACAGCAAAAGGTTGCACTCAACCTCAAAACTAAGGGGGTGCATCTAAGACATTAAGGCTAGGGTCAGATGAACGGATTTTTCACGGAATGTGCGTCTGTGCGTCCAGACGCACTTTTTGACGGAAGACGCGGTAGCGGTCACAAGGTGCGCAATTACGGCCGTGATTTATGACGGAGCTATAAAAAACAAATGGACGTGATGTAGGCCTGACATGTGCAGCGTCTGTTGTCTCCTAATCTCACACACACGCCGCAATGCCGACACAGCGCACTCTGTGCGTCACTACTAGCGGTTCGACGTTCTTGATAACCTGCGTCTTTTTGCCGCTTGCATTGTGCGACCGCACTTCCGTGTGGCTGTACTTCATGTGTGGGCCTTCGTTGGATGTTATTTGCTGCTACCACGGATGTGCTAAAGTGCGGCTAAACGCACGTGAACACTGCGTACGTCTGACCGCAGCCTAAATACAAAACACAAAGAAAGAGCACTCCATATTATTGACCACCTTCTTCCATCATTTTCTGTGGAAAAAAACAGCACAGTTTTAAAAAATGCTCAAAAAGCCTGACTGAATTAAAATGATGGGGATTCAGTTCACAAAGTTATGATCATAATTTGCTTAAGCCTATCACAGTCGCCAATGTACCCCATCTTTGACAGGTCCTATCTAACTATATAATTTTTATATATATAAATACAGAGAGCTGGCAAGGGGTGCAGGTCACTGGCGTCACAAGGGGGGGCAGGGGGTGCGGTCCGCACCGGGTGACACCCTAAAAAAAAATTTACACAAAAATATTTTACCAGGAAGGATACATTGAGATTTCTCTCCTTTTCAAGTATGTCCTGGTTAGGTAAGGCCTAGGCTGGCACTTTCCAGGGGGCGGTAATAAAACCACAACTAAAGGGGATATTCACAGAGCACCGAAATGATGCAGACATTTCAGTGTTCTGTTGTTCCCCGCACTTTGGGGAATCAAATTTCCCTGGTGACTTTGCCGCAGGGCCCCTGAAGTGCTGGGAATCAGCCACCGAATGCCGCTGCAAGCCCGTCGCTTGCAGTTTTCAAAAAAACTACTAAACTAAAATGTCTGGAATTAACATATAAGGTCCAATGAATGATATCCCAGGACATACTTGAAAATGAGAGAAATCTCAATGTATCCTTCCTGGTAAAATCCTTTATAAATAAATAAATAAATAATAAAAAGGTCTGTAGCAGAAAAAAAAACAAAGCGCTATTAGAAAAAAGCCTATAGGATACAAAAAAATCAATAAATAGACTTTTTACTACAGATAAAAAGGAATAAATGGTTTATTAGATATTGGATAAAAACAGGAATATTTTTAACATTGAAACTATGGGATTCGCCTAAATAAACCTGTCGAATGAAACCACTGAACATCAGGGAATTTTACTGACATTTCTCTGCTGTTCAGTGTCTCTGAACAGATTACCCATTACTTCTCTATGGGGATTTTCACTGCCTTCAAATAGGCACCGGATCACTACGCCGACCTGCAGGATCTCGGGAAGCCCATTGTGTTTTAACAAAGGACCATATGATTGAACACCAGAATAACAGAAGGTGTTGCTTTACAACAGTGTTTCTCAAACCTTTCCTCAGGACCCTCTAAGGCCCGTGTCCGACGAATGCAGAGATCACGTCCGTTTTGCCGCACAGTTTAACACAGTTTAACGTCATAGCATAGACTCATGAGCAATAGAGACCCACACACTAAGTGCATCCGCACCGAACTGCGCATGCACAACGCACGTGGCAAACGGACACAAGTTAGGCAAGAACCAAAAACCGCTAACACGGATACGAAGAGTGCGCCACACGTCCGCATAGTGTTCTGTGTGCATGATGAGGAGACGTCAGACGCAGCGCATTTACGACGTCCAGCACCTGGACGCGCAAAATGCCTTTTCATATCCTTTTTCATATTAATTTTGTTTCCCATATTTCACTTTTTTCTACGTCCGTCATAAAAAAACGAACCGTGTGGCGTCTACAGTACCTTACGTCAGAACGTCCGTCCGTTGTGCACGCACGCAGAGCGCGCTCAGACTGCGTTCGTCTGACCCTAGCCTTACAGGCCAAGTTTAAGGATCACCTTGGGGAAAAGCAGACTGAATCCTGTAATCACTGAGCAGCAAATCATATCACCTGTGCTGTGCTTCACATATCTGGCGAACCTGGCGTGTTAGGGGGTCCTGAGAACAGGATTGGTAAACACTGCTTTACAGTGTCTGGGCTGAATGGGAACTAATTTTTCCCCTGCAAAAATAGAGGTGAAACTGCTTCCGGAGTTTCTCCCCAGTCTTTCAGGTTCCGTATAGTAATTCAGAAAACGGCAGCCTTCACTTTATTTGCATGCAGTCCACCCTGAGCCTGAAGTGGAAGGGGCACGACCAGAGATCACTTATTCTGGTCTATGGAGGTCTGTGCATCGCATTAAACTCTGTTTGTTAGAGGTTATTGGGATTTGTAGTTAAGTCACAACAGCATTAATTTCATAATTTCATTCATTACATCAGATGAATGGAATTACTATGTAGCTCATCTTGATAGGAACTGTATGGGTCCATCATCAATGCACCCATGATGACCACAAAGTAGGGATGTGCGTTTCGGGTTTCGGAATTTCGGAATTTTCACGAAATTTCCCGATTCGTGTCTTCGGATTTGGCCGAATTTCCGAATCGGGTCGGACCCAAAAACCGACAGATCCGAAAAGTTTTCCGAGCCGAAACTAAAAATTTTCAGATTTTTCGAATGGACTTGAAATGTGTCAAATCGAAATATATTTTTGCTCTATTCATGATTTCGGTTCCATTCGTGATTTCGGTTCCGTTTCGGTAATTCTGGACATCGTATATTTAACTATTATCGGTTATATCGCTGATTCTGTAAATTTTGTATTTGTAAATGCGTATCACTTGTTTCTTGTGGCATTCGGGTCAGTTTAGCGTTTTTTAAATCGTTTTGTTCATTTTTTTTGTTCCTTGGCTTTCATACCATTTTAATATGATTAAATAAAGTTGTGAAATGTATATTCATAAGAAAAAAAGGATCTTTATTTATTAAAAAAAAACACAATAGAAACGCCAGAATTATCGTATCGACGGAATGAATTATCGGATCCGATAAACAAACCAAAAATTTATTATAAAAAAATATATAAAGTATAAAAAAGTAAACCATAGTAGTTTACATCAAAACGAATAGAGTTAGACACTTTGAAACGAGGAGAACAGACGTTCCGAAAAAACGAAAATTTCCGAAATCACGAAAAGTCGATACAAAAAACGAGCAAAGTGACCGGAAAACACGAAAAATGGTCGCTATTCGGAAAAAAAAATGTACACGAAAAACGAGCCGAACCGAACCGAATCGAAACAGAAATCGGTCGAAACGAGCCGAATCGAAAATTTTAAACATCCGAACAAATCGAACCGAATCGAACCGAAAAAAAAATCAGTGCACAAGCCTACCACAAAGTGCCACCCTTTCTCTCAGGTCAATAGATGAGCCCATTTCAGTCCTGTGAATAACTGTATTGTACCTTTACAAAGTTAAATATGTTATGGCCCCAGGAACATTTGGGTGGCCTGACTGCTGATCCAGGAGGTAACAAAAAGTTGCATACACCAGATATAATGGTTGTCAGTACATTTGCTCGATTTTTCTTCTGGAGAATTTTAGTCTTTGTCTGGGAAATTCCCATAGAAAAATTCTTATGTTGACATTATAGACCAGATAACACTGCTCGGCAAAAAAATGGTTTTCTCTGTTAATTTGCTTTGTAGATTAATTATTAAATGTAGGAATTACTCCCTTGGATAAAACAGGGTTGCAGTGATAAAAGAAAAACAAAATCTTTGCACAAAGAAAATAATAGTTATCTTCCCAGAGAAGTTTTTTATTTCTGGATAATATGTACTACGTAACGTATAACAATTAACAATGCTCAAAACTGCATTATACTGTATGAATAACTACTATAAGAAGCTTCACTATTAAAGGCATATTTTTGTGTATTACAGGTACTAGCTAATTAACACTTTGACATGGTATAAAAAGCATTTCTGCACATAGGTTACTATTCTGTAGTAGATAAAATTCAAATAATGTAAATTTACACATTCTTCGTGGTTCATTTCATTGTTTATCCTTTACAGAAATATTGTTGAGATAAACAGGGTTATTCAAAGAGAATCGAAAAGCCACCGCACGTTCTGTGACTTTTCGCTCTCTTCAATTCGGTGCGATTTGGTGATCCCATTTCGACGACCCTGCGGTGTATTCAGCAAGCACCACGGGGTCGCCTTAATGCAGGGAAAAGTTGCCGCAAACCCGACGAACACTCACCGCAAAACCCGGCGAACGCACACCGAAACCCGCAAAAACATCTGGATTAACCCCACCGGAGAAACTCGAGCAGGAGCCGATCAGAGCGCAGAGCAGCCACCGGAAAAACCCGACACCGTAGACGAATGGAGTGTAAAAAAAAAACAGTACGCTTGAATGTTTGAAAAGTGAAACGCTGTTTGCAAACAAACTACTGAGCGAAAATGTCTGAAATTTACATATGAGGTCCAATGAATGATAATATAAAGGGTTGTTACAGAAAAAAAGAAAAAACGTTAAAAAAATCTAAAAAGAATTTTTGCAAAAAAATCCAGAAAAATGCTTAAAAGATCCTAAAAAAATCTATAAATAAAGAGACTTTTTACTGCAGAATTTTATAATGAACGGTTTATTAGATATTGAATTAAAACAGGAATATTTTTAACATTGAAGCCTATGGGATTCGCCTGAATAAACCTGTCGAATGAAACCACCGAATGGCAGGGCATTTCGGCAACTTTTCACTGCTGGTTTTTATTCTCTGAATAGACAAAGCATTGCTTCTCTATGGGGATTTCACTGCCCTCGAACAGGCACCGTATGTGCAGGCAATTCGCCAACATTTGACAAACTGCCTGCTCTCTGAATAGCCGAATGGCCAGGAAAGGTAACCGTACGCTGAGTGTTCGGTTACCTTTCGCCAGCAATTCGGATCTCTTTGAATAACCCTGAAAAGGTTTAGACAGGAGATGGTGTCCCTCACCTTGCACGGTTTCAAACAGGATCTGTTATTTTATTCCCAAAAAAATGCCCGCAGAGCTTAAAAATATCTGTCTGCACGCAGATATTATTCCTGCTTAAATAGATCCAGTAACACCACATATGTGCTCTATGTAAGGGTTTTCTGCAATGATAATAATCTGAATCTTATCCCTGTCCCGTAGTGTCTAAACCCAGAGCTCTACCTGTATTCTGCTCTCTGCCAGACATTTTTAGCAAAGGCTTTTGTTGAGCATTTTCTTTACAGCAAAGATGGGGGACATCACCTTGCAGCTTGTCTACAGTAATATAGAGGCAGAAGAATGAAATCTCATTGGGAATTTCGTTTCTACTCAGAGTGAACATCAGTCTGGCATTAAAAGATAGGAAAATTGTGTTACATCTTGTTTTGTGCTTTTTTTGCCTCAACTATGTTGTATATTCAAAGTTATTATTTATCAATAAGGAAGTATGAAAAAAAAAAGGTATTATAAAACAACATTTGGCACAACAGTAACCCAATAATGGTGTATTAAATAGTTACAGGCAGTACCGGCTGGATGGAATAGAGGTAACATCACTGCTCTATAACTGTGCAGACACAGGTTCGAATCCCAGCCAGAGCACCTCTCCGGTAGGTGTCCTTGGGCAAAACACCTAACGGTACATACTCGCCACCCAGGACGTACTTGAAAACAAGAGAAATCTCAATCTATCCTTCCTGGTAAAATACTTTCTCAAAAGAAACAAAAAAATGTATACAGTGCCAGCATATTCCAGAGCGCTTTACAATGGGGTAGCACAAACATTGTACATGATAAATGAGGAAAAAATAACACTGCTAGTAGGATAACTGTCCAGCTAATACAGCACTTTAACCAAGTGCTCAACCAGACATCCTGTGAGCTTACAATCTAAGGGACAGGGTAAGAGAAACAAATAGGAGCAGAGGGAAGGTGAAGCTGGCGGTCAGAAAGAATATAGCACAGAAAGGGATAATTATTATTTATTAAGCGCCAACACATTCCGCAGCGCTGTACAAAAGATGCAAAGGGTAAAGACAGGACAATTCTACAATAAATACTGGAGGCAGGTCAGTATTACTCTTAGTAGATACAGGAGGACATGAGGGCCCTATTCCAGTGGGAATTTACAATCTCAATAACCGTATATAATCAGTGGAATTAGTATGGTCTCAAAATGTTCTTATATAAGAGGCAGTGCAAGGGCTACACAGTCAGTATTGGGTTCAAATTAGGGTTGTCAGATCAGCCATGGTTTCCTTCTGGACACATATAATTTGTTCAGTCTGATGGGCAGTGCATGAAAAATATAACCATAGAGTAAGTAGAATCTATATGCTGCAGGTAAGACTTCAAAGTGGAAACCCAGGTGACCGGCCCTAATTAGATAACAGAATTCCCTCCTGCAGCATATGAATTATACATACTGCAGGGCAGCAGCATCCTTGTGCTCTCCCTCTCCATGAAATAATAATGTATGTCCAAGAAAACATGACCGATCTGGCAACCCTAGATCAAATACAGGCTCTCTATAAACAGTATAAAAGTTATTTAAATAGTTAGCGCTTGTCCACTGTCGTCCCACAGCTCTGCCAGGTATCTCCCATCAGCCATTAGATTTAGGCTAGGGTCAAACGAAAGCATTTTTACACGCGAACGTCAAAAAGTGCGTCCGAATGCATTGACGTATTTTTTCACGGAATGCGAGAAAACGGTCATACGATGCGCATTTGTGTGCGTGATTTTGTACGGATCCAAATCAGGAAACTTTGGGTGTCTGGACGTTATGTTGGCCGGACATGAGCAACGTCTGACGTCTCCTAATCACGCACACACGCCGGTAGCGGACGCAGCGCACTCTGTACGTCCGTACTAGCGGTTCTGCGTTACCGAAAAAATGCGTTCAAATTCCACTTACGTTGCACGGCCGGACTTTTGTGCGGCCGTACTTCGTATATTGGCCGTCATTGCCCATCATTTGCTGCTACTGCGGCCGTAATTAAGTGCGCCAGAACGCACTTTAAAAGTGCGCTGGTCTGACCCCAGCCTTAGTCCATAACTGTTTGGTTAGGACGAAGGAACCACGGCTCCCATATTGCAATAAAGCTTATCTGAAGTATTAAACAAAAGAGCCATAAGCGATCCCATAGTGAGGAGAAATTCAATGTTATTCAAATCTTGAGAATATGATGGATTGTTTTAAGATGCACATTGTTGTGGATAGTCTGTCTGCTGCAGGAGATTGTTTGCCAATTTGGTCAATGAACGAAAGGACTTTATTGCCTAATAAACTTGGGTCCCATGTGTTTCAATAGGAGGCAGAAGAGCAGAAGGTGTTTTTGTAAAGAAAAACGTGTGTATACTTTTTGGGGTGTGAAGGCATTAATGTAAAAAGAAAATGTGCATGCAACCTGCAAGTATTTTAGGACCAAACTTAAAACCACTAGAAATAAACACAAAAAAATACTCTCAACAGTTGTTCATATTTGTCTTAAAATAGGCTTCTGTTCTAAGTGGGCCATTAATCTTCGAGAGTGGCTTGTTAATTATAGAGGCTCGTCTCACAAATACTTTAGCTGCCACTTGACTTGTGCGGCAGGATACTGTACTATTATATATCCTGGACCCACTGCCAGCCATTGAATAGTGAGCGATTCCCGGTTGGAAAAAGTTGCCACCCCCAAAAAAAGTTGCAAAAGAACTTATTACTTGCAAAAGTCATTTAAGAAAATAAAAACACTCACCTCTCATTCTATGGTGAAGAGGAAAATATGGTATTCTACCTCATTTTGCCATTGTTGGAAGGATGCTGAAAACAAATAGTTCTTTGGTGGCCTTCACAGGTCAAGCTTGTGAAAGCGCATGTACATCTTGTGTGTGCCTTGCACGACACACCAGTGTGTAAGTAGTTCCCAGGGTCATTGTGTGCCTCAGATCTG